>APFE031721022.1:0-65162 GCA_000404065.3 Pinus taeda | reverse complement strand
CTTATGTGTTCATAACATGATTCAGTTTTACAAATAACACAAATGTCTATCAAGAACAAATCAGTTAATGTATTTAAATTACGTGGAATATGTTGATATGTAATGTAATCAAAATTTATTTCTAGCAATCTAACACGTAGATACATACACAATATTTGTGGATTTATTAATGAATAATGATTGTCTAATTATAACACAACGAGCTAAGAATCCAACTTAACAACTAAATCTCTAATGCCAAGAGCATCTGCTTCTGACAAAAGTTCAATAACTGCACTATACTTAGCGATATTATTGGTTGTTTGACCAGGGCAGATACCTCGTAATTTAATCATCTCACCATTAGGGTCGTAGAGTACCCATGCTGCAGAAGAGAGGTTCCGTGTGCTATGACAAGCACCATCAGCAAAACCAATGTAATGACTTGATAAAATCTGCAAACCAAATGGAACACGTGGTAAGCAGACAAACATATGCCTTCAAAGCAAAAAAACACACCAAAAATCAAAACGCACACTAATGAATTACCACACTAATGTACACAAGTTATGATACGAATTTCACGCATAATACGTTTTGAGATACAACCCATTATGGGGTTGTGACATGCATTCCCCTCATAATCACATAGGTCATAGGCACCTTTTTGTAAGAAATGCTTGACAATGTAGGGTCCATGCCACATAGGTTGGAACTTGCCTGCCCCCAACTTATCATTGGCTTGATCATAAAGAAGGACCAAGTCGCCTTTAGTGAAAGTGCGAGGAGAAACAATTTGGTCAAAATGAGCTTTGATGCCTTTTTTTGAGCTTCGATAGTCATCACAGCAATGCAACGAGTCTCATTGATTCTCTCAAGATATAGTAGCCACTTCTCTTCAGGTGAGGTATTAGAAATAAGTTTGATACCTAGCTTAAGTGAAGGGATTTTGCATTCAATTGGAAGAGTTGCCTCTAAACTGTACACTAGCTAGAACAGAGTGAATCCAGTGGCCGTCTTAGTAGAGGTTTGGTAAGCCCAAAGAGATAAGAAAGCATTAAATGCCAATCTTTTATGTGCTTCCCAATGGTACCCTGAAGCATAGTATTGAAAGCCTTATTAACTACTTCGATTTGGCCATTGGCCTGTGGATAATATGGAGTTGAGCTATCATGGCGAAGGCCCAACTGAGAAGTTAACTCTGTCATCATGTGCTAATGAAAATGTGATCCATGGTCAACCATGATAGCTTGAGGGACATTGAAACGTGCTATAATGTGGTTAAAAATGAACTACGCGATAGTAATATATCAACATTGTATGTAGGAATCACCTCAGCCCATTGCATAAAATAGTTGCGGTGACAATGATATAACCATGCCTCCAGGCTGAGTCAGGGTTACATGTCACGAAATCAATGCCCCATTTGGAAAATGGGCTAATGGTTATTATTGGGTGTAGGGGTGTCAGTGGGGTGCAATGTTTGCAGTTGAAAATCTGGCATTGATGGAATTTTTGAACAACTATAATTCAATCTTTGAAGATAGAAGGCCATAAATAACTGGTGCTAAGGATCTTTCGAGTAATGGCATATCCAGACATATGACCACCACACGCATAGAGTGGAAATCATTTAGGATCCGCTCACCTTCTTCAAGGGTGAGACATTTGCAAGGGACAGAGTCCACACCAACTTGATACAAGGTATCACCAAGGATCCGATAGGGTTGGGACTGATGTCGGATCTGGCGTCGGTCCGATCGGGACAACCTAGATTGAAAGGTCTGGGTTTGGAGATAAACAATAATGTCTCCATACCAAGGTTTAAGAGTGTTGATAAAAAATAATGTTTCATTGGGTATTCGCTCAGTAAAATTGGTTGGGGTGCTTGCAGGCTGAAGAGAACAAATTAACTCAATAAAGACGAGTGATTTCTTTGATTTGGTAGCAGTGAATTCCAAATCAAACTCCTGTAGGATGACGATCCATTTGAAGTATTTACCCCCAGTAACTGACGATTCGGTATATTCGTCATGGGGTTACAATCATAAATTATGGTGGTTTTCTGTAAAAGGATATAATGTCGAAATATTTGGATGACATGCACTGCCTCCGAAGCAAGCTTCTCAGCATGAGCATAGAAAGAATCAGCATCAAGAAGATTCTCTCAGATAATAAACCATGTGCTCATTTCCATCATCCCTGTCCTGAACTAACACCATAGCAATGGTGTTATCAGTTGTAGCCAAATACTGGAAATAATCACGACAACAATTTGGGGGATGAAGTAAAGGATCACTAACCAGGGCTTTGTTTAAAGAATCGAAGGATTCTTGAGCAACTTTGACCCAAATAAAAGGGATCCCATTCTCAAGTAAGAGAGTATAACCTTTGGCAAGTTCAGCGTAATTCAGAACAAATCGATGGAGGAAATTAACTTTTCCCTGCAAGCTCTACAATTGCAACAGTGATGTTGGAGGGGGTAGATTGACTATGGCCTCAACTTTCAAAGGATCAATTCTGATCCCTTCAGGAGACACGAAAAAACATAAGAGCCAGCTGGAATCAATGCAAAACACACACTTGTGTGGATTAAGATGGATATTATAATGCTGACATCATAAAAAGATAGCTCTCAAGTGATCCGGATGGTCACGACGTTTACCCAAATGAGCAAGCAAGTCGTTGAGGTATGGATGAATAATATGTCAAATGTCATGGATTGTATAGGACATTGCTCACTGAAAAAGTGGCAACAACATTATTTAGACCAAAAGGAAGCCTTTTGTAAGCGAAAGTACCCCAAGGACAAGTAAAGGTTGTTTTATGCTGATCAATGGGTGAAACGTTAATCTGGTTATAGCCAGAAAAGCTATCCATGAAAGAAAAAATCTCACTCCATGTGTATTCATCGATGATGTGGTCAATAAAGGGAGTAGGATTATTGTCTTTAGGACATGTGCAATTGATATTGCAGTAATCAACACAAGCACGTACCATGCCCTACTTTTTGGCAACAGGGACAATATTGGATACCCAATTCGTCAATGGAATATGATAAATGAAGCCTACTTTCAAAATCTTTTGTACTTTTTCTTTGATAGCAACAGCCTTGCGAGGGTGCACTAGGTGAAGCCATTGTCGAACATGCTTAGCATGAGGATATGTTTGGATCTCATGTACCATAATAGATGGACCAATACTAGGCATCTCCTCATATGACCAAGTGAAAACATCTCGAAATTCCTTAAAAAGTTGACGATAGATCTTGATCTCATATGGAGAACAAGAAACCCTTATATGGATGTTCTCGACAATTCTTGGTTTAATGGAAATGTTAATAGACATTGTAGCAGTGATGTTTCCCATATTACCCTTTGACAAAATTTCATGTACCCGAACAGGTGTTCAAAACGGAGGCGTAAAAATATGAGAAATAGACGCTTCAGGACAAGAGGGTATCTCATCAAGGTGAGGGAGAAAGGAAGATCAATGATGTAGACCGTTCCATGGAACATCCTCCAAAGACATGACTTCCGTGATACTCTCGTCAATGGGGAATGTCTTGTTCAAGGGATCCAGGGAATCCAAAGAACCAAGTCAAGGGGATGGCACATAAGTGTCCAAGTTCATACTGAAGACAATATGACTTTTTGAAGTGGTGGCCATCGAAGCTAAAACAATTTCTTGATAATTTATCTCCAATGGACTTAAAGGCATAGAATTTCAAAATGAGTCGATTTGATCGTCGGAAGGGATAACCAAAGGATCCATAGAATTTGAGGTCATATTGAATGAATGAACAAGTGGAGGTGGAAGCGTAAAAGTACCCGTCAAAGAAAAGTTTTTGAATAGACCCGCACCCATGCTCTTGTAAGGAATCTAAGTATTTCCCACATAAGGAATGTTATTGTTGGAAGAACCAAAATAAAAGAAAGATAGTTGATCAACCGTGACTATTTTTTCTTCATGAGGAGATTGAAGTACACAGAACAAAGAAGACACCACACAAAACATGGCATGAGTCCAGCTTCGCCCAAGAAGAAGGTTGTAGTTGAGATTGGAATCTACAACTTCTACTTGTAATTCAATAATATTGTCTTCTAATGTAATCAGTAAGTTCATGAGAATACCATATGGTCGTGAACCTCTACCATCAAAGGCTTCCAAGGTGTTTGGAGATTGGTTAAGAGGAGGAGAGCCAATGGCTTTCCAACATGAAACTAACATGATGCAGGTTGAGGCACCTTTATTAATAACTATGCGATAAATCGTCTTTCCTTTTATAAGGACCCAAATCAGAAATACGATTTGATGAGGAAGACAAGGTACTTGATTCTCTAGATCAAAATTAATCAGACTCGAATTAGAAGAATCGATAGCACCTATAGCAGACAACAATGACTTCCATTACGTTGGACAATACTGAAGAACCTCCAAGGTAGACATCATCAAAGCCGTCTAAGCTAAATCCTCAACAGTATTATAATGTTTCACAGCCCTAGAATTTAGATTGAAAGATGACTTCCGAAGAACACCTTTAGGGGGTGATCGGATGACGGGCTCACTATTAGGGCACTCGATATGGAGTGTACCAGAAGAATAAGGAATAGAAGTAGAAGGAACATCATGGGATTCTCTCTTTGTGGTCTGTTTAGATGTAGCTTGATAGTCCTTGGTTCAAGTAGCGATCGAGATAGGTGATGAATCTTGCATCATGAACACTTGGGAACGCGAGGAAGCAGATGACTTAGGTTGTTATACGAATTGGGTCTGTTGTGATGGAAAGGGTTCTTTTATGACATCCACAGTTCCTTTTAGAAAGTGACTAACTTAAGATCATCGGGGACAATCTTTAGTGTAATGATCCTCCTCATAGGTGAGGCAAGGATATTTTGGCTTTTGTCAAGAAGCACCAACAACAGAATATTTAGGAGGGTCATGTTTTGGGGCATCGACTTTGGCTTTGCCTTCTCCCTTATTTTTACCTTTAGAGGATTTATCTGCTGTGTTAGATTGGACAACATGAACCTTAGAGGTTTTACCAGGACTGGATGAATTCCTAGAGGGATTACTGGGATGAGTGTTCGAGACCAATTTTTTCTTTGAAGAAGCTTTCGAAGGTGTTTGAGACATGGAACCAATCACATCGTCAACAAGTGGTGTATCCCTAGACTTTGATGCTATCAAATCCGATGATGGTCTTGGAGCATCAGGTAACATCTCATACAATTTTCCAAATTGCGAATAGACTAGGTCTAAATACTGAGCTGAGTGATAACCTGCACTTGAGTAACACATCCACCCATGGCTATGTCCTTAGAAATTTTACTAACGAATGATTTTTTGAACCAATCTATCAACAACTCATCAGCAATCTGAAACTTGATGAGGTGACATGGATGTCTCCATTCATGGATATGATCAAAGATGTGGGTCACGGTGTATTTCTTGAGTGACGTAAGAAAATGGGTGCCGGTTTCATAGCGAACTGACAACTGGAAATGAGTGAGAAGAGACATAGTGAGAGAGTTGAAGTTACCATAGGTACCTTGAGGCAATTCAATGTACTACTTGGTGGAAACACCTATGAGAGTCCTTTGGAAAAGTCAAACATGGATAGAATCATTGACGTACGAATTGGAGGAGCACTAGAGGTGATATGTCATCACATGGGCTTGTGGATCCTCCTTTGCTTTTCCCTCAAACTTGGGGCAATTGCTTGGAATCTTCAATGGAATAGGAGGCTAGTATGGCGAGTGAATAATGGGATCATTCATGAGCCTAGAAACATTGGGCAGCACCAACGTAGCCAAGAAAGGAAATTGTGCATTAAATGGCATATAGGGCTTTTGAGGAGACCCAAACTGTGGAGTCCATCCTTGTTGGTAAGGATTTTTCCCCCATAGTGGCAGACTTCGTCCATATGGAATATGATTTTGTCCCCCCTGAGGGTTACCTTGTCCATAAGGAGGATTCGGTCCTGGGTAGGTTTGATACTTCCCTACCATAGGATGTTGATGAACATTGTACGCGACATACAGTTTATAAGATTGTTGAACCTACTGACCTTGGGCTTAAGTATTTTGAACCTGCTAATGCAGGGGTTGACCTTGACGTTGCAAAGGGTGACCTTGATAATACACATATAAGGCTTGCTGCTGCCAAGACTGACCTTGTTGTTGCAAAGTCTAGCTCTGACGTTGTAAAGGTTGGCCCTGTGGCTGTAAAGGTTGGCCTTGTGAGGACAAAGGTTAGGAGGATTGTTGAGCAAACTACGTCTATGTCTACAAAGTTTGTTGCGACTGTTGCAAAGGCTTCCCTTTCAGTTGTAGAAGTTGTCCTTGTTGTTGCAATGATTTCCCTTGCTATTTCATATATTTCCCTTGGTGTTGTGAAGGTTGCCCTTGGTGTTGTGAAGGTTGCCCTTGGTGTTGTGAAGGTTGTCCTTGTTGCTACAAGGGTATCTGGAGAGTTCCTGGGGTGATAACTTGAGGGTATTAAGAGTTCCCAAATTAGATCTAGCCATATCCACTAGGCATAGTGGATTGAACAGGCTAAACATAAGGCCCAACTTGAGGAATGTAAGGAAAATTTACCATAGCTTGCGAACTGTATGGGACATAAGCCAGTTGGAATGGGACCTAAGCCATATATGGCTACTATTATTGGACGTTACTTGACCCAGATGGACCAACAGGGTTAGGAATAACTTCGTAAAAGGGTTGATTCATTCCAACCATGTGAGTTTGTAATCCACTCACACTAGTTCCACCAACCATCATAGAGATATTCAGATATTCCCCCCCAAGCAGTGGTACAGTATGTCCACCTGCTGGAGGGATAGAAGAACTTATAAAGACCTGACCTGATATTTTTGATTTAACCAGAAGAGTCAGTCAAAATGACGACACAGGTTGAGATGGAATGGTAGGCTGAACTAGAATGAAAGTGACAGCAATTTGGATAGTTGGTTGAGAGGTCATGTTTTGAACGAACGGACCTGATGTAGGCATAGCGTTGGAAGACCATATGGGGTTTTGATTCAATGACGAGGCATTAGGAATGCCTGAAGCCAACTGAGATAGAGAGGTATAACCATGCGGTAATATGGGATCACTTAATTCAGGATAAGAGAGAGACATGACTCTTCCTGTAAAAGGGAAACCTTCTGGAGGGAATTGGTATCCCTGCTCATCATCTACGTGAGGAGTGTGGGTAGGGGAAACTTTTGAATGACCCAGAGAAGAGACTGGGATTTCACCTTTTGACTCCATAGATGGAAACAACTAGTGATGAGGAACAATAGATGTCCAAGGAGATAACTCCAAATGAATACAAGGTCAATCCTATGGACTGTACGGATGCTGTTGAGAAATCACAACAGGATTGAACAAAGGGTTTAGTGGATAAAAAACCAATATTTGTGGACTTTCTGGAGTCTATGAACTCTCGGGTGTTCAGATGGGATTATCAAAAGAATCTAGATCAGATTCTTGTGGTGACCAGGAATCTGATGGAGGTGGGTGAGAAGACAAAGGTTGGATACTTGGAACAATTCCAATTTCAACACCTTAATCCTCAAGTGACTGAGGAAGTTTTCGATGAACTCCTTGGGAGGACCCTTCAATATCAAAAAACAAAGGGGACCTATGAGATGGAATCAATGGTTCAACCATGATGGCTTCCCCTCAACAACAAAAAGGAAAGGAACCAATTTGATTAACGATTTAACAATCTTGAAATTAACAGGGAATTACTCAATTTTGTCTAAGAAACAATTTCTTGGGATGACTTGTTTACTGTGGGTAGTTATATTTTAGAAACGAAAAACATTTCCTTTTCATATTTCAAGAGTCGAGAAAAGGGTGAAAAGGTGACTCTACTCCCTTTCAATAGTTTTGCGAGCTTGAAAGGACAAGTTTCTCGATGATCTTTTCAAATTTAAAGAGTAAAAAAAGATCAAATGATTGCTCAGGTGAAACTAGATAAAAGGAGTACCAAGTAACTGTGAAATGCAATATACACCTCAGCCAATAAATTGACCAAGTAATTGATGTACGTGCAGGAAATCTCCCCAAATGTTGTGCTTGGTGTATCACATTTACAGGGCGACACACTCAGCTTCCTATGGATAAAGGATTGCAACCTAGAGGGGTCTCCCTTTATATACACGATGGTACGGGGAGAACAAGTCAGTGCTAGCACTGTCTAATGCCAAAGCGAATGACAACTACAAAGTTTTAAAGATGTCGTACACATCTCTAACCTAGACTAGTAAATATGATCGTTAATTTTTTAAAAGCTCCTTAGGTTAATTTATAGATTTCAAAGTTGATCTTGTAATTATGTCTCAATTTCAAGGCCTTAATGATGTTTCTTCTTCCTAAAATGAAAACTAGATGATGAAATGAAATATTTCAATTCAATGAAGGATAACTATGTAGGTAAGAAAATCACTCAATTCATGCATCAAGCCAAATGCAAAATGAATCTATGACCATCTTCAAATGCAAAAAATATGAAATCTAATCTTTCATATGATAAGAAAATAAAATGCCAAAGCAAATCTTAAAGCAAAATCTCTAAGATATAATGATGATTTATTTCTTCTCTTTTCAAAATGCAACAAACGTAATCTAGTGAAAAGGGAAAGAGAATGCAAGCAAGCCGAGAAGTATGAAAATCACTTTCACATCAATGATTCGGATGCAACGCAAAATGTTTTGAAAACTAGAGAAATAATTGCACTTTCACTTTCGGTTCGAAACAAAAACAACTTCAAAGCAAACACTTTCTTTTGATTCCAAAGAGACAACCGATTTGTAATCTATCGCTTGTCGAATGAAGCCTAAGCAATTTTCACTATATTCACTAATGAAAACAAATTAAGGCACAAAAACCAAAAGTAATATGCCAGTAGATCTAAACACAAAAAAACTTTTTAACGTAGGCAATCAATCTCTAATAAGAAGATGAACGAGTGTACTAAGGTTGACCTAGAAGACCTAGGACCCTAAAAGGCTAATCAAAATTCAAGAACACTCAATCCAAGTCAAAAATAAATTGCAAGCACACATTGAGAGAGTCAATGAACAAACACACTGGTAAATCTCAAGGGGAAGACCACTGAAACTGAAAATCAAAGAGAAAATGATAAAGTTCTATGTTTTTTGCAATCATCACACCTGTCAGAATTAAAGTAGTGATCATCACTACCGTGACTAGAAAGCACGCGATATCATTGTGACTGTCAGGATCATATCCGTGATGGTTGAGGAAAAGGACAAAGAAGTCTAAAATCTTCAAAAACAACTCAACTTAACAATCTTCAAACATCTACTAGGAAATGACACTAACTCCAAGCAAGCAATGAAGTTTAAAAATCAATGGCTGACCAAACTCATCAAAAGGCAAGGTGAAGGAGAGGAAGGAAAAGGTCATAGGGTCCTCAGCAGAGTTTCCATTTTGATGTTAAGGTTAATCCTCTCTGCGGACGAAGATGATCCCTCTAGCCCAATGAGTGGGTCTAGATACTTGAGAGGACAATCAACTAGACATCTTCCTAGATTATGATTGAAAAATAGAACAAGGTAGAAGGCTTACCTTGTTATGATGCTAATATGATTTCCTTTGTTGAAATCCTCGAACCGTTTGTGTCAAGGTCTTGTTCCTGCTTCTTCAAGCACTTATGTACCTTCACAAACAACCAAGAGACAACAAAGCATGCCAAAACCAATAGAAAATCCAATAATAATCTATTTAGCTGATCAAGGATTGCCAAACAAATACATACATGAACATATATATTGGGAAGATGAACCAGTAGTTGTATTATTATTCAAAAATAAAGGGGAAGCTTACAACCATATCCTTGATGTTGAAAGGCTCTCCTTGAGTGGTAATCCAAGTCCAAGCCAAGAAACTCTCCAACAATCCTTCTCCAAGTCTAATGAATAACCTATAGGCACAAGTTCAACATAGGGGTGAAAATGGACATAGATCAAGTATTTGGGAATGGTAGAGGGGGAATTTATAGGCTGGGATATGGAGTTAGACCTCCTCCAAAGATAGGATTAGGCCCACATCTTAAGGAGATAGCTCATAGGGATAAGACCAAGAGGTCAAATCAGGAGGATTTGACCTCATCTATGGGAAACCACCTCCAGGTTGCCGCTATGGAAGCTTCTAGATCATGAAGCTTCTCATCCTATTTGGGAAAAATTCCTTTTTGAGACCATCATGAGTATGAGCGATAATAGGAAACATGCGATCATCACAGTTTTGAGCTTCATAAGTGTGATGATTTTCATTTTATGGTTTCATGAGCTATTTCTTGAGGGAAATCTCTAGATATTTTCTAGGCAAAGTTAAAGGAGGGATCTGAGCTGCATACATTGATGAGTATACTATATAGTGATCATGTTTTAAGAAATTTAGGGTGTGTCACAGGGAAGTGTAGGAGGCATGAAAAAATACTGTGTAACATTCCACCACATACACCTTCGCCCACAACTCCACCTCTGCCACCACCATTGGACATGGCGAACACAATGAAGATGCCGATCTTCAAGGGCATAGGAAGTGAAGATCCAGAGTAGTTCTATCTTGTTGCAAATGCTATATGGACATTGTAAAAGATTATTGATGACAATATAAAGAAGGCACATTTGGTTATAATTTTGCAGGATCGCTCGCTAACATGTACATTAAGTATTGTTCTAATAATCCTCTTGCAACGCTAGTAGAGACTAAGACAACTTCCAACAAAGAGTTTAGTAAACCTAAATCTAGCTCATAGTCAGTAATTAGATTTAAATAAATCATGATGAGGATTTAGGAGACACCTTGGGAATTTTATTAGAGGTTGAAATGTTAGATTAGGGAGGCTAACATGAAGATCATAGATAGGCAGCATAGCGAATGGTTTATAGCGTCACTTTTGCTCCACTTGAGCATTTCTCTGTCACAATAGAAGATAGAAACATAGGTAGAAGCCTTGGAGATCACAATGAGGCTGCATGCATCACCGATTCAGAATACAAACCTGGGAGTATAGCATACCCACTCATAGTTAGAGAGCTTACACTTAGAAATACAGAGTTTGAAGAAAGACAAGGAGATTAGACAAGAATAACGTGTAGAAGTTTGGTGTTTGAAGTGAAAGGTCCATGGGCACGATAAAGATAATTGTCTCATGTATGATGATTATATTAGAGGAGGGGGTCCAATTCCCCTAAAGCCAGAAGCCCCAGTAGGGTTTTTATATGGAATTTGCATATACGTATAAACACATTTTCCCTAAGTGGGTGGCTACACTTAGAACAACAGAAAGAAGGTATTTTAACCTTTTCCTATAGTATATAGATGAGATGAAGGAACTTACTTGTAGTCTTTTGCTTCCTTGATCCCCTTTGAATTACTCCTGTTGCTCCCACTTGAAGTGAATTTTCTCAATAGGTACCCGTGTCAATAGAAACATAAACAACAACGATCAAAGCATACATGATCTACCTACTATAAACAAATGAAATCAAAAACATTGAAACACATAATCATCATAGATATGAACAAGAATATGAGAAAGGGAATAAACGCTTTATTAATGTAGAAGGAAGAATTTCACCCAATGTGGTTCAATCCCATGTTACTTCTCTAGCTTTAGTCCAACCCTCGTCACACCAAAAGAACACTAATCTAGCAACATAACGTTACTGAACATGAACTCAAATCTCAAACCAACAGTATTTCCTTACAATCTTCAGATTTTAGCCCCTTGATCACTATGATGAGTGGTCAATTTGTAGGGAAATGCAGGTGGTTATGGCATAAATTGGGCATGCAATGGCTCTCCAAAATTGGAGTTAGTTTCCATGGAGAAAGGGATGAGAGGATAGAGGGGTAATTGATCCATAGCCTATCCAAAGTTGATCCCATGGGATGAGATAAGAGCTGGGCATCCTACTAGAATGCTCTAGAATCAGAGAATATTCCCAGAATCCAATGTCAATTTCACTCAATCTCGCCTAGCGCAGGTCAAAGAGGGCCTACGTGCACTATTGTGCAGGCCTGAATGGGCCTATCTACTCTACAACATAGTTACCCCTAACCAAGGCTACACTGGTGTTCCAAGGAGGCATTTCAGCAGGGTTTCAAGCTAGGCAACTTTCATGGATGGAAGCATTCAATTTGATGACTTGTCTAGGGCATGTAACAACTGAATTAGGGTTTGATTAGCCCTAATTGTACTGATCTGAATGTCGGGGGTGATGTGCCCAAATAGACCTGTAACAAGGGCCAGGGGGTTGTAATGTGGTATGCCATTTGTCATGTTACTCGGCAACATGCGAGGGATAATTTCCATTTACTTCAAAAGTTCATTCAAACACCCCATATGTTTTTCTATAATTTCTACAAATCCGTGGGCCATGATGAGCACCAATGTTGAAGCTACAAATTGATGATGGAAAGAACCCCTATGTACCATATGCAAGAAGAAACTTGGCCTCCATATTAAGAAGCCATAGGAGTGCGTGGAGAATATGAAGGTCAAGGATGGGGCCAAGGAGGAGGAGGACCTGGTAGAGGCTGCGATGAGATTATCTACTACAACTGCGAACAACTGGGGCATATTGCGTGAGAGTGCCAGAAGCCTACACACCCATCATTTCAATACTGCATATAGTTTGACCATACTATAGAAGAATGATTGGTGCTAATGGCTAAAATACAAGAGAAGAAAACGTAGCCTTAGCAAACTATGCAAAACTTACAGATGATGAGGGTTGAGCCCCACAAGGAATATCAAAGCATTAATATTGTGCTAAGAAATGGAATGACGTCTGGAACTTCTAGAGGTAAATAGCCTGAAGAAGAGGGATGAGTTTGCAATGTGCCAAAGAAATAAGCCGACTTTGATTTGGATTGCGCTAAGGAAACATTTATGGAATCCAATAAGAGCTTCACTGAGGCCTCCACCTCAGGAAGCTAGGAAAATATGCAAGAAATCAGTGCTTCTACAGAGGTTGATCCTTCTGTCCTCACTACATTTTTGGAAACTTGCATGAAACTGCTACGCAATAGTGAGGTTGTGGAAGGCCTAATGAAATTAATAAATAAATGTGTTAGAAAAGAGAAATCCCTTGATGGACACCACATGTTCAGAAAAATTGGCAAGCATAAGGCAGGAACAAAGCGAGAAATGAGGCTAACTGTGCAGATAGGTGATTATGAAATGGATCAGATCACACCTTGGATCTAGGGTCCGATGTGAATGTTTTACCGAACCAGATTGGGAAAGGATGGGGAGACCTATGCAACAGTGGTCTTTGATTTAGCTCAGAATGGTGAACTAGCAGAAAATCACCCCCATGCAACGATTATATGGAGTAATGGTGGATATTGAAGGTGTGAGTGCGGTGGAGGACTTTGAAGTTATAGAAATAGTTGACGACAATAATCCCTACCCGGCGCTCCTGGGAATTGACTGGGCTATTGATATGAATGGGGTCATCATTTTGAAGAAGAGGAAAATGTCATTTGAAAGGAAGTTGCTTAGGGTTATACTGCTACTGAATCTTGCAGAAGGGGTGCGCTATACTAAACCTATCCATGATAATGAAGAAAGTGATGATGAAGTGGATCAAATCTACAAGATAACAATGTGAGATCAGGACTCGAATAATCTGACGGCAGATGGATGGATTGCATGGGACCATGAGATTTCCTGTAACTCTAATTCAGACAAGTTATAGCAATAGAAAATTTTCGTACATGAAGTTTCTACATTGCGACGCAATAGGATGACGAAGGTGTTGCAATGTGTTTCGTCAGAGGTAAGAAAATTACCTTATTATGATGGTTTAACTGATGTAGATCTTTCTTTGGAGGAATTTGAGCGTGAGGTGCATGAGGACCATTGCTTCCAAGCATTAAAGTTGGCACTGCATGCTACGCCTACATGATGGTGGGGTACGCATAAGCATAGTTTTGCTGGATAGCGAGATTACAGACGAATGATGAAGCTACGGTTTGGGCGTACTAATACGAGAGTGAATTAGAAGTATAATGAAAGGGACGATCGACATGATCACCTAGAAAAGTGGAATAAAGCGTGGGGAACAGAACCACAACTAGAATGAGTACACATATTTTGTCATACCTTGGACACAATCCCATGAACTGGCATTTGGAAACAAAGCTCCACCATGGTACTGTAGAGTGGGATGTGTTAAAGGAATGGTTCTTATTGAATTTTAGCTTTGAAGATGGCTTTGCAAGCATCGATGAAGCATTGCAAGAGATTAAGTAGGTTATCTTCAGAACACCGAAGGAACCTATGGAATGGACCCAACCAAACTGGAGCACCCAGTTGCACCACGCCTTGGAATTCTATAACGTGACCAGTGAAGAGGAAGAAGAAGACCCAAGGAAAATCAATATTGCAGAGGCAGAAGGACATCACAAAGTCAAAGGAACACAAATAAAAAACCTGGGCATCTCTGCACGTCTGAAAACAAAGCAAGTAAACATTGGCATTAAGGATGAACCGAAGTTCACAAAAATTGGAGATTATTGGGACAACGCTATACAAGACAAAGTTGTTGAATTACTCCATGAATACGATGATCTCTTTCCCACTAAGTTTTCATATCTAAAGGGAATAATTGATGATTTGGGCATTATGAAGTTCACATTGAAACCAGACATGAAGCCTATTAAATAGAGGCCTTATCGCCTTAATCCTAAGTATAAGGAAAAGGTTTGCCAAGAGCTGGGTATGATGATGGAGGTAGGCATCATAGAACCTATTGAAAAATCCAATTGGATGAGCTTGATGATGGTCCAAGAGAAGAAACAAAAGGGCGAAAAAATGATTTGCGTAGATCTGCGGAAGCTTAATGATGCGTGTGTTCACGACCCATTCCCAATGCCGTTTATAGATGAAGTGTTAGACAATGTTGGAGGGAAGGAGGCCTATTCCTTTACTGGAGGGTTTTCAGGGTATCATGAAATCAAGGTCACACTAGAGGATAGAGGCAAAACGATATTCACGAGGGAGTGGAGTTTTTTCCAGTACACTGTGATTCCTTTTGGATTAAAGAATGCGCCTGCGATATTTTCTGGTGTAGTAATATCAGTGTTCAAAGAGTTCATTCATAAGTTTATGGAGGTATATTTTGATGACTAGATGGTGTTTGGACTAGTGAAGTGCCATGTAGCAAGTCTACGCCTGATGTTGGATACATCTCACAGATACCAGATCAAGATGAATTTGAAAAAATGAATATTCTGTGTTCCTTTGGGATCTTAATAGGTCATGTTGTGTGCAAGCAATGATTTATGGTGGACCCTACAAAGATCATGGTAATTGTGAACTTGGAGTCCTTTAGGAATGTCAACCAGTGACACACAACGCTGGGACATATAGGATATTATATAAAATTTGTCAAAGCTTATGCTCAAATTACCGCGCCCATGGAGAAACTGCTAAAGAAGGATCTGACATTCTATTAGGATGAAGAATGTTAGTGTAGCTTAGATGTGTTCAAGGAAAATATGGTAAGTACACTGATCTTAGTATTTCCTAATTGGAAAAAGGAGTTTCATGTACATGTGGATGCCTCTTGCATTGCGTTGGGTGTAGTGCTAACACAGGGTGGTGAAGAAGAAATGGACCATCCTATAGCCTTCACAAGTAGGAAGTTATCAAAGGCTGAGAAAATTATTCAACGACTAAGCGTGAAGGTTTCACCATGGTGTATGCGCTGGAAAAATTCAAGATTTATCTATTATGAGGGAATTTCAAGATGTACACAGATCATTCGGTCTTGAAATACTTGGTGAACAATCTTGTGTTTGGGGGGAAGATCTGCAGATGATTGCTATTATATTAGGAGTATGAATTTGAACTCATTGTGAATCTAGGGAGGTTAAATGCTGGACCTGACCATCTATCGCAAATCGAAATAGGAGAAGAACCTAATAAGTTGGAGGAAGGATTGCCAGATGTGGAACTATTTGTGGTGTGCGTAGCGGATGAACATTTTGTGGACATTATTCACTTCTTAACTATGGGTATGGCACCAGAAGGATATACATGTCAACAGAAGAAGGAAATAGTAGTGCACACAATAAATTTTTCAGTTATTGCGTGACATTTGTATAAAATGATGAAATATTGTGAAGATATGTGCAGAACTCTGAGCAAGACAACATTCTCGCTGAAGCTAATGGGGGAGCTGTGGGAGGCCATTATGTAGGCAAGGTAACTACGCAAAATATTTTGCGTGCAAGTCTATGGTGGCCAACATTGCATAAAGATTCCAAGGCATATTGTAAGGCATGCGATGCATGTCAAAGAACTGGAAAACTGTCGCAAAGAGATGGGCCACAACTACACCCTTAGGTATCTTTGCAGTCCTTTAAGAAGTGGGCGATTGATATTTTGGGGCCAATTCAGCCCCCTAGAAAGAAAACGGGTGTGTGTTATATTATCACCGCAACAGCGACAAAATATCTAACCAGATGGGAGAAAGCACAACCAATTAAGGATTTTTACAGTGGCTAAGGTAGAAAAATTCTTTTTTGAGTGTCTTAAGCAGATTTGGATGCCTGAATGTGTTGATGAGTCACAGGGGTATGCACTTTCTGAAGGAAACAATTAGCGCATTCACTGAGGAATTCCAGATCTACCATCAGAAGAGTACACCATATCACCCACAAACAAATGGAATTGTTGAAGCCTTTAAAAAGATTTTGGAGAACGAGCTAACAAAGATCTACAACGCGCAGTGGAATGACTGGAGTGTATATCTACCTACAGTGCTATGGGCTTATAGGACTACTTGGAAGAAGCTGATAGGACAAACGCCATTCAGATTGGTCTATGGGGTTGAAGCTGTAATGTCGATGGAATAAATTGTGCCTAGTATGCATATAATAGCTTTGACAGACATGACGGATCACAAGGCCTTGGAAGAATGGCTCGCGCAACTAATGGAGCTCGAAGAAGATCGATATTTGGTAGGATTCCATCAACAAGTACAGAAGGAATGTGAGAAAGCATGGCATGATCACCACATCAAGCTTTGCACATTCAAGGTAAATGATCTTGTCCTGTTATATGATAGTAAATTCACTAAATTTCTAGGTAAATTCAAGATGCATTGGTTAGGGCCATATATTGTCAAGGAAATTATATATGGTGGCAGAGTTCAACTCACGAAGCTGAATGGGGAGCCCTTCCCAGGAAGAGTGAATGGAAGCAGGTTGAAGTTGTATATAGGGGATCCTATACAATGACTATATGGCAACAGGATAGTCATAGTGCTCCAGACAGTTGCAAGGGAGCGCAGGACTATAAACTATAGTGCCCGGCTTGGTGGACAATGCAACAAGTGGACTACACAGAGAATAGCAAATATGCGACAAATGAAGCTGCACTTAGGAAGAAGCGCCATGGAGAATGATACTACATAGTCGAGTAAGAAAATGACTATTGGAGTTACTGTTCATGACTTGACAACCAGAAATCGGTTAAGAGGAGGGGGGTGGCTAAAATTAAGGAAAAAATATTTGAAGATTTACCACCAAAACAACATTTATTATCAGAATTTATGCTTGCTAATCCAATAGAGAACACTTTGCGCCCTAAGAATTGTTGGTGAAGCTTGTTGTCTGTCGCCTATGAGCCGAGCATTCTAGGAAGAATTCCCATCATGAGAAAATGTTTCTCCCATCGCCTGAGAGTTATTTATGGAGAGAATGACTACCACTAACCCCACTGAAGCCCTGAGTTTGGAAGCCGCCATGTCCAATGTGCTTGGATCGGAAGTGTCTAGTGGAGAGGCTATGCCTGTCATGCCCACAACGTTGAGTTCACCTATACCAAAGCTAACTATGGCTAAGGAAAAGAAATCAACGATGAAGGAAAAATAAAAGAAGCTGACGCTGGTGTACACATCCCCAAGGAAGCATACCGAAACACAGGCAAAGTAGAAAAATGATAAGCAACCAGAAAGAGTGGTGGACCTGGAGGAGGAAGAATTCCAAGGAATGGAGGATATTGATTCTAAAAGGGTGGAACCCATGATGAGGTTGCCAAAGTATATCCCTCCACGAAAGGGAAAAGCAAAGGTAATGAAGGACCCTCATACCGGGAAGTTTACAGTATCCATGTCCTTGTTGCCTGAGTAGGTCCCCTTTGAAGGTCCTCAGCTTGCGCGGATCCCTTTGTTGATGATGGAGGATTGGGACATCATAGACCACACTAAGTTTTCACATTTGGAAACAAATAAATATATGATAAAGACCTATTATGAAGAAATGGGTGTTACAACATTGGAGATGATGGAATGGGTCCATGGAGTTGAGCAGTCTGACTTGTTGAACATGCTGTTAGTACCGCATTATCATTGCTCTAACATCAATATAGTGTGTGTGCTCCGACTCCTCACATTGGTGCATGATGGGTTCTTATGACTGCGAGAGCATATCCCCATCAAGGACATGTTGATTCATAAAATCATGCAGCTACCTTACAAAGGAAAAAACCTTTCCAAGCAGTTTAGAGGGAAGATTGGGGAGAAAGAGCTTGTAGACAAAACAAAGAAGGAATAAAACCTCCGCAAAAAGTTGTGAGGGTATTCCATTCTCTCTATTTCATACAAGGAATTTTAATTTTCTTCCCAGATTCTAGTGGGAAAGGTTATGAGAAAATGTCGTGTAGATGAAGTTCAGATGCCAGTAGTTCTTGCTGTGCATTGCGCGATAGGCGTACAATTTAATTGAGCTAGGTACTTTTTTTAGGAGTCCCCAACAAACTGCCATGAGGCCCAAGAGGAAACCAAGCCCTTCCACTACTCTTGGTTGCTACTATAAATTGTGCTCATAGCATGGATATTGCCAGAGGATAGCCAATTTCCTCCTCTTGAGGAAGGATTTCTAGATACTGCACAATTTTCCTCTTTATTGTCTACGACAGATCCACACGAATTAGAAAAGTAGAGATATTATGGAATTTTATGGAAATGTATCTCCATATGGAAATTAATTAGTGTCGAAGGTTTTCCCAAGCCTTGATCATGCAACTGTCAGCCTACGCAACATTCAAGGCTGACTTCCATCCAAGCATGGAAGGATCCACAGTAGAAATGACACCAGTTGCCCTATTTGGTGTCAAAAATGGACATGCAAGATATCATAGGATTATGGCCTACAGAGTGGCGCGTCCCATCTGAATTAGATGTTGGAACAAGCACGAGCGCGGAAAGTTTGGCTACGCAAAAGATAAAGGAGGCCACTCAGAAATCTACACGTACCCTAATGAAACAGAAAAATAAGGAAGCTGCAAAAAAAGGCTGACATATAGCAAGAGAGCACTGCTAAGGAGTGGGCGAAAAAAGAGCAGTGCGACTCATAGAAAGATAATAAGTCACCTTCACTGGAGACAAATAAAGAGGAGCTTTTAGACCAAGGTGGAGGAGGTGATGAGGGGTAGAGCACCCCCTTTATTTTGAAAAAATGTGGCAAGGAGCAGAAAGGTGGAACATGGAAGAAACAAAATTCTAACAAGCAGATGCATGTGGACCCCATGGTGCTAACAGAGGGCGATCTCGATAAGATCGGTGATAATATTCAGGACACCACGATAGAAATGTTGTAGCTTGGGGGCATCTAGAAGGATCTACATGAGTTACAGCTCCAAGCAAATAGAATTAGGTGAAATTCAGGAAGGTGGGCAGTGCGGAAGCGAGTCTGATATGAGGAAAAAGTACAGTCGCAGAGATGGACTGGCTGTAGGATGTTAGAGTATTTATTTTCTTGAAGCATTAGTCCACGCAGAGACGAATGAGAAGTGTGCAATGCTTCACACAAGAAAAAAAATGGGGCTGAACCTGAATGTTTTGTTGCTTGAGTCTCTGCATATGCTACATCAGGGGGTCATGGAAGAGATCAGAATTAGAGAACAACTATTACTCACTACCATAAGTGAGTTCAAAGTCAACAATAAACAAATATTTGTTGAGAAGATGCAAGTTCTGAAGGAAAAGGAGGCACTACAGGCATGTAGTTCAATTCTAAAGTCAGCAGTAGCAGAGGCCTGTAAGACAATGCTTGAACTTTACATCCCAGAGGATGCACAGCTTGATGTCAAAATCAGAAAATTAGCTGCTGGTGTGAGTGAGTCTAGAGCAGGAGTTGGATGAGTAACTTTTGAGGTCAACATGAAAATTGCAGAGTTGCAGTTGAAGTTGCAGCCCACGACTCTGCCTGAGGTACGGGAGCAGCGTAGAATCTCAATCAAGGAGGGCATGACTACCTTGGATACCATTGTTTGAGCAGGCTATGGAGCTATTGACGAATCTGCAAGAGGATCTGAACCTGAAAACATTGAACATAGAGGTAATAGAGATGTAACGCTAATATGATGAGGTTAGGGTGACTACGCGCACCTTAGCACCACCGCAACACCTTGCCAAGTTACAAGAAGGAAAGCAACTACTGGCATAGGTAGAGGAAGTGCAGAAGAAAGAGGCATTTCTAAAGGCCATGTTGCAGCCTTGGTTTGATGACACTTATCAGATCATGATATCCATTCAAGATAAGCTTAAGGGACTATATCAGATGCAATGGATGATGAGGCTACCAGTAGAAGGACCAAACACTGAGAAATTGGTTGAGGAGGTTTGACAGGAAGCAACATAGAGCACTGCTGAAGTTGCAGTCATCCAGGTGGAGCTGGGGGATCTTCTCAGTAAGATTGTAGCGCCAGTAGAGTGACTCGAGGGTGAGTCACGATATTTGTGTTGGGAGCTTGTTGGGATGGGGTCCCTTGGGTTAGTTTGGGGTTAAGATAACCCAAATTTTGGTAAAATTTTGTAAATAATTTAAAGTCTCCGTGATTTTTGGATGCGAGTACGTAGATGATTAGGAGTCAAAGGGGCTTAGCCCCTTGTTTTGGATAAGTTTTGAGTCAGTTTTTGAGATTCACCCATGGTCCGCGGACCATGGAGTTACATGAAAAAGGTCTATAAATAATGAGTCTTAGCGAAAGGAAGAGGTAACTAAGTGCAACTAACATAGAGAAAAGGGGTTAATTGAAGAGTCTTCGGCAAAAGCTAAGGCAAGAAGGCTCTGCTTCTTGCAATTAGGTAGAGAAAGGGAGGCTCATGGCTAAGTGTGTGGAGGCCTAGGTAGAGTCTGCAGCTGAGTGCGTGGACCCCTGCAGCTATGTGCGCAGGGCAATTTGAGTCTGTAATCCATGAATTGAAGATCAATAAAATATATTTTTATGAGGAATTACTGAGTATTTCTGTTATATCTGTTAATGTTATATGTTGTTGATAAATGATTTTTTTTATGAAATATTGGTTGAATGCTACGCAATTCACTTGAATAAGTCTTAATAATGTACGCAATGTATGTTTAAATAGTTTCGCGAAGACTTTGGTGATTCCTCTTACTTAAGTAGATCTACGTGAATGCCAATTTAGGATTGCATTCTAATGCACGTAATTAGGTAACCTGGTTGGTAAAGGTTCACAAGGACTGATCATGGACCTTCGCGAAGGTCTGAAGGTGATCCAGATCTTAGGGGGAGGCCCAAAACATCTGAAAGATTGAAATGGGTTTTGGGGGAGAGGCCCACAAGATTTGAAAAATTTAAATGCTAGAAGAAAAAGATGAGAATTCCCAATAAAAAAAACCACAAAGAAACTTTTTATTAAAAGAGATAATAACTATAAGGACTACATTGCGATGGACAATCTATCCTTTTATAAAATGTGACTTGTCACTTATAATATTTTTCAGTTACAATACCATGAGTAAATTCCATGGGTGAATGAATACCATGGGTGGATGTCACTTACAATACCATGGGTGGATGCCACTTATAATACCATGGGTAAATTCCATGGGTGGATGAATAACATGGGTGGATGAATTCGATGGGCTGGTGCCATTTTCCATTCGGATCATTCCTCCCTCCTTAAGAAGAAATGGTCCCCATTGTGTGAAGTTCCCTCTTGTGAAGCCTTTGTTAAATATGAAGAGCCACTAAAGAGAATGGTTTTATGTGGTTGACCCATAACCATGATGAACGAAAATCCGAGGATAGACATACCCTGTAATGATTGTGACCAACTGTGATACTGATAGTGTGTGGATTAGAGAATGGACTTCAATGAATTGTGGGTTCCTATGTGTCGGAATAGCCTAACTTTACACTAGACCAAGTTATACTTAACTATTTCCTATGTGTCGGAATATCCTTACACCCCCCCTTAAGAAAAACTTGGGATAGGATTGAAGGATGTACAAATATGACACAAATAGGAGAAGGAATGAGGCAGTAGTGCCTATCCCCCCTTAGTGACAACTTCCCGAACTCCAACAATAAATCGAAGTTTAGTAAACTTTGCCTCCATGAGAGCCATTGTAAATATGTCTGCAACTTGATCATCAGTTGAAAAATATTGCACTTCAAGAACATGGTCATGAATGAGCTTTTTGATGAAGTCCATGTGTAGTTCAATGTGTTTGCTACACTGATGTTGGACTAGATATTTGCATAGTTGAATGACACTTTTATTATCAGACCAAAGTGTATTCGAATGCTGCTACTGAAATCGAAACTCTGAGAGGATATGACGAAGCCACAAGGCTTTCTTACTAGCTTCTATGGTGCCACGATACTCTACTTCTGCTGAAGAAAGAGAAATGGCACCTTGTTTCTTGCAAGCCCCTGTAATAGGTCCAGAACCAAGAGTGAATACATAACCTGCAGTAGACTTCCGATCATTAGGGTCAGCAGCCCAATCGGAATCAGTGAAACCAACCAATAGAGGAGATGATTATGCACTGTAATGAATCCCAAACTGAATTGTACCTTGAACATAACGAAGTATTCTTTTAGCTTCTTTCCGATGACTTTCATGTGGGTTTTTCATAAACCGAACAATAAGGCCAATAACAAAGGAAAGGTCAGGACGAGTATGGGCGAGATACAAAATTTTTCCTAAAAGCTGACGACATAAGGTAGCATGAACTTCAGGGGAAGTACAAGTTTCTGAAAGTTTGGCTCCAAACTAAAAGGGAGAAGGGGCTGGCTTAGAGTCTTCCTTGGTTTTCAATACTTGAAGACGAAGAAAATAATTCAAGTGTCCTAAGTCTATCATTTCAAACTTATTTTTAAGGATGGACTTCACATGGTTTATAAGGTTGGGATCACTACTAGTAAGGATAATATCTTCAAAATAAAGAACAAGAATGATACGATACTTACCCACTTTCTTGGTGTAGACAATATTGTCAGAATGACACCTAGAAAAGACAGTATCTAAAAGAAAGCTATCCATTTTGGCATACTAAGCCCAAGGGGCTTGCTTGAGACCATAAAGGGATTTGTTAAGCTAACATACAAGGCTAGAGTCTGTTTGTATAAAGATAGGAGGTTGTTCGAAATAGATTTCTTCATGCAAGTCCCCATGCAAGAAGGCGGATTTAACATCCATCTAATGGAGTTCCCATTTGAAAGAGGCAGCAAGGGAAAGAACAAGGTGGATAAAGTTCATTTTGGCAATAGGGGAGAAGGTTTTAGTATAGTCAATGCCTTCAACTTGTGAAAAACCATTAGCAACAAGACATGCTTTATGTTTATAAACGTTTCCATCTAGTCCACGACCTGAGCCAGCACGACCACTTCAGCAATTTATTAATAAAAGAAAGAAAATTTAAATAAGCTTCTCTCATGAACGGTCACCCTACAAATGACCCTCCATGGTCTTTAAATAGAGATCATGGACTAATTGGGTGTCAAGCCACGGATCAAGTGTTGGTAATACCGAGGAGAGAATGAACCGTCAAATTACTTCATGTCTAGAACATATCGTGACCGTCAGATTGTAAGTTACAAAAGTACATGGTAAAGAAACACACTTTACCTAAATTTACACTAGACCAAGTTATACTTAACTATTTCCTATGTGTTAGAATATCCTAACAGGTTTGTGGATGACCCATAACCATGATGAACAAAGATCCGAGGATAGAGATACACTGTAATGCTTGTGACGAACTGTGATACTGACAATGTGTGGCCTAGAAAATAGACTTCGATGAAGTGTGGGTTCGTGGATGAATCGTAACCATGACAAATGAAAATCTGAGGATAGAGATACCCTGTAATGGTTGTGACCAACTCTGATACTAATAGTGTGAAGCCTAGTAAATGGACTTTGATGACAAGGATTTTGTGCAGTTGACCCTTAACTGTGATGTTGGTTGCTGATGAAGTAGCAAGTGCCTACATAGCCGAAGGTGGGGGGAACGTCTCCAAAGAACCCAAGCCGAATGCTGTTATGCTTAAATTGGTGAATGTGAAGTAGATGCCTAGTAAAGAGGGGTGGGAGGACATGTCTCCAAAGGGAACCCACTCCGAATGTTGCTCTAGAATTAAAATGGACATAACTCGGACAATATAACTCAACATATTTATTATAACCTTTTTTTGGAAACAAAAGGACCATTTTTCATCTTCTTGTGTGTTGGAAATCCTTATCTAGACACTCTAGAATCTCAGATTCGTGTTGCAACTTTTCCATTGTCACAAAAGTTCTGAAAACATAGCTGATTTTAAATCAGCAATATCTCCCACATCTAAACTGTGGTTCGACCCATTTTATTTTTTGAAATTTCATGATTTTTTGAGAGGAGCTGAGATATGCAATCATTTTTTTGAAATTTTCCAACAAAATTGCAAAAAAAAGATAGGAGAGTCGTCGCCCACGAATTGTTGTCAGAAACATTTCTGCAACATAGTTGGTTTTAAATCAGTGATATCTCCCTCATCTAGACTCTGATTTAGCCATTTTTTTTTTTGGATTTGGGTATTTTTTCTCAAGGAATCTAGATCTGTTATTTTTTTTGTAAATTTTGCACCAAAAATTTCTGATCTGATCTACAAGCTCGCCGCCCAAAAACATTCCCGCAAAAAATAAAAAATAAAAAATAAAAATTCTTCCCACTTGGCCCAAGAAAATTCTCTGTGGAGGACATAGCACATGCCTAAAGTTTATTGAATATTGCTACAAAATTTGAAAATTAAATATGCATCAAACTCTGATTCCAATGGAATCATAAGCTGCTTTGATACTACTGATGCAGATCTTAGCGGGAGGCCCCCAAGATCTAAAATATTGAAATGGATTTTGGGGGAGAGGCCCCCAATATTTGAAAAATTGAAATATCAGAAGAAAAGGAGGAGAATGCCCAATAAATTAAACCACAAATATTTTTTTTATTAAAGCAGATAATAACTGTAATGACTACATTATGGTGGACAATCTGTCCTTTTACAAAATGTGACTTGTTACTTATAGGTTTTTCCGGTTACAATACCACGGCTAAATTCCATGGGTGAATGAATACCATGGATGTATGTCACAATAACAAGGGTAAATTCCATGGGTGAATGAATACCATGGGTGGATGTCACAATAATATGGGAAAATACCATGGGTGGATGTCACTTACAATACCATGGATGGATGCCACTTACAATACCATGGGTATATTCTATGCGTGGATGAATAACATGGGTGGATGAATATCATGGGTTGGTGCCATTTTCCATTCGGGTCAAAAGGTTGTTTTCATAGAGTTACAATAACGTGCCCTAATATTTTATTGATCTACGTGAAGGTAGATCCATGGTGCTGGAAGGCATCACAGTAGTCTCTGGATGCAGAAACTTGGTTCTTGGATGCGCCCATATTGATTTGGGTGAGACTGTAGCCTACACTACATGGGTTATTTGGTGAAAGGGTTAGTAGTAAAGGGTTTTGTTGGCTGGTGCAACTAACTCTGAAGCTGGGTTAGGACCCCCTAAGCACACATGAATACCAACTATCACATCAATGGAGAAAAATATTTATTCAAGCAAGTCTAGGATTTATCCACCCTTCCTGACCCCCCCACCCTACATCTTTTCCTTCCTAGTTAGGTTTTTGTCTGTCCCCAAGGAATCATGATCTATGGGTTGCTCCCTTCCCTCAACTCCATAAATTTTATTAATAAAATGGAACAATACATCACATAATATAAATGTTTGTAACACAACATTACAAATACTTAATTACATAAAAATATTTATGTAAATGAAAAGGGGGTGTTATAATCCCCTCCCCTTTGGAACATTGTCCTTGGTGTTCTCATCAATGTTGGACCTTCTTTGGCTATAGAAACACCAACCTAGGCATTGTCTTTTACTACAAAAAGGGTTTTCATCCTTTCCTTAACTACATCAAAAATGCATTATCTTTAATAGTTCTCCTTTTAAAACTTTGTACTTTATGTTTGGTTTGGCTACCTATAGACCTTATATAGATTCCTTGTACAAGACCAATTTTTCCCATAATAAAATATATTACCTACATTCATAATTGCAAACTGAAATCATAAGTTTTAGATGTGAAAAAAATTATGCCATTACTATAACGTTATGCACACAATTCCTCTCTGCTTATCTTGTGTATCAATCTACTTACTTTTAGCAGTGTTTCATTTAGTACATATACCAAGACATCAACATCACATATGTGTTACAATTAATTTTCTTTCTCAAAAAATAATCCTTCTATAGGAAACTTGATTTCCCCCCAAAATAAGTTGAATTTATAACAAGTAAGGTTAAACAATTACTTATCCATATGGTTATTCTTTTCCTTCTTTTCCTCCATAGGTAGCAATTTCAACTCATTTTCTGCATTTGATGGGCCCTCTTATACTCACATCTTAGTGAGTATGTGAAATTTTTTATCTTCCATTAGTTCTTCACCCTTCCACGTACATGCAACCCCCATCCTTGGGTGATATAACTATCCCAAGGATATCCTATATGGTATGATTGAAGATATTATTAAATTCTTATATCCTTGAAGTTCCCTTTTGGAATGATCTAATATAAATTGCACTACATACCTCATCGAGTGTTATAGTCAAGGTGTCCTTTATGAATTTATTTCATGAGGTAATAAAAGTGTTTCATAGGGTTGAAACGTCACCATAGTGGCCTTGTTTCTATGCTCTTTGATTAATCATTTCAACTATATCACAACATTCAATTTCCTTGGGATATACTCAAATATTTCAAAATAAAAATTTTAATTTAGCAAATTTACTTCACTTAGAAACCAGATCTCACAAAAGTGGGACTTTTAGTTATGATGATGGGCTCCTTTTCAGGTGGTGATATTTATGATGTGGCATAGTGGCTTCTATATCACACCCATTCTATAACTCTACCTGCAATCTAAACTTCCAATCATCTAAATAATGGTAAGTTTTCATGCATACAATATTTTCGTTGCAAAATTTGCAACATCACCTCAAGTGGTCTCATAATTATTATGCACATAATAATTATGGGGACTTTCAACTAATTTCAAATATATTGAAATGAAACTATCATTACGATATGTATTTACATCACAATCAGTCTAAGCATTTCATAATGTAACCAAACATTTATTCCAACAACCCAAAGGGTCAAAACTAAGAGTTACATAACCACTTCATCCACTAGGATACATATCCCAAAATTCATCAATTATTAATTTCCACTTCTTCTTGCAGGATGAGGAATTTTTGCCACTAATTTCACTACTCAAACATTCCTTAAGAGTATTAGAATATTTTTTCCTTTCATGGAATTCAATCATGAAATTTATTGTTTTGTACATGCACTAAATGCATTGAGCATATGTACCATCATTATTCATAGTATGAGTGTCATGACCAAATCATATTATAGTAAGCCATGGATGCATCACAAAGATTCTAGAAATCTTCACACACTAAGGCTTCTTTCTTTTGTCATAACCACCAGGTATTAATGACAAAACTTTCTTTCATATATCAACAAATCCATATAATTTTCACATTAACTAGGAAAAATAAATCCTTGAATTACACATTCCTTACCAACCAACTGAACATTATATTATAGAATCACTTGTCTCAATTTTAGAAACAGGGACTCATGAACATAATTGCAGTCCCTACATTTGTTTCATACATCCCACATTTTCATGCTACCGTTGAAATGATATCAACCTCACATATTAGTCAGAACTCTATCATTATTTTTATCTTCTTACACACAAGTTCTAATGAATATTCATAAATGGCATTTACACTATGTATCAAATTCATGCATTTTAAGAAAGGCTTCGATCATGTTTCCAAACATGTACATGTCATCATCCATGTGTCATGCTTGAACATAGTCCATGCCATTCATATGCACATCAATTTTCAGTCAACTAATTTATGCATGAGGTATAACATATCAATTCAAAAACTAATTAAATATTATTAAATTTTTGTTTCAGTATGTGATGGCCCTTTTCTGGTGTGTAGAAGGAAGACATATGTTTAAAATGAATTAGCTAACAAAAACCCCTATAACACTGAACCTTTCAGAAACGCCTGCAAGTAGGTGAAGTCTCACTTCTGGAATCTTATGAGGGACTATAGAAACCTGGATAGTTTTTCAGTTATAAAGGAGATATGGGTCCCATGCTATCATTATTACATTGAACTATCACAACTCACCAACTTATCAGATAATTATTATAATGCACACTTAAAACAATACATACTCAAGTGCTCAATCCTATACTACATCAAGGACTCATAGATATCTCCCTCTATCTTTAAATAAATAATTAATGTTATTTATAGTCTTACAATTAGGTGCAAGCTGACCCAAAAACCTCATTTTATTATGGACTGTAAATATTACCATGGGAATAAATTACAAAATAAGCCTAACAAATTTCCCTATTTTCCTCCTTTTCTTGGGTTAACTCCTCATCGACGTTCCTACATGGAATCCTTCTCCATGGTGCTCTTTGCACAGATCCAAAAAACTTGTACATTAAATTGTTACTCCAATAGGCCCTTGAAACTCACCTGTGGCTCAACCTCAACACACTCAGTCCTTAATTTATCCTATAAGGCCTCCCTCATCGTCATAATGAACCTTTTGAAAATCAACCTCACAATCTTCACCTTATTGTTGCCTTCCTTACCTAAAATATGGTGTGCTACTCCTACTGTAACTTTCCATCTACACTGCAAGTACAAGGTTTTTCCTTTGTACTCAAGGTGCTAGACCCCACTTTTGAAACCTTTATGGCCTGCATCGTTGTCCTTCACAAAGGTATGCATGCCACCTCTCAAATGAATTAGGGTTGATTCCTGCTAAATGTTGTAATTAATCTATGATCATCCCTCTTCATGTTGTTTAGTATAAATGATGAACCTCTGCAGACTAGTGGTTAAAAAAAATTACAAAGTGCAATGCCCTAATGAAATCTTAGAATTATTGTTGCAATTGGCTTCCTTAGTGGTACATATACTTTACAAACTTCCCCTTCAGTGAATCATTCAAACCCACTATTGTTGTTAGGATTTATGTAGACTACACGGGGTCTGAAGCTGCCCCTAACACTTTAGTTTTGGTCTTATTCTTCAATTCATGTCCCCTAGTGCTTTTAATTTGAACTTATAATTGATTCCTAAATATACAACCCTAGTTCTCTATTGCTTTGGATTTCTTACAACAATCTTTGTCCTATATTTTCCTTAGACACAATGAACTTGTTTGACAAGTTGTCCACAATTTATGCTTTTCTTCCATGTTGAATCATAATTTCAAATTGGTTGGACTTTGTCTTATATCCCAACACATTTAAATCTCCCATGTTAGCATTATGATTCAGGTGTTGTCCTTGATGGCAAATCACTCATAGGAATGATACAGGTAATGGCAACTCACTCAGAGGACAGATCATAGTGCAGCAGGTAAATAGAGAGATATACGCAGGTTGATCGTGAAGAAAGAGCGTATATACGTGGGTTAGCAAAGTAGAAGGAGCGTACGCGTATAGACGCGGGTTAATAAGAGTAAAGGCGCATACATGTTGGGAATCATGGTTTTGGTCCGTGGTATTTGGTCCATAGTATTTGGTCCAAAGTGACGACCCCAAGTATTGGGTTCATGGTATTGTTTTTACATGGTTTTGGACCATGGTATTGAGAGAAGCCTAACCTATATAAGGAGAAGATCATTAGGCAAAAATAGTGAGCAAGGAATGAATGTCTGACAAAGTGCGAAGATCTAGTATTGCTGGTTATCGGTTTGTGCTGCTTGGATTGGGTTGATATAACAGCGAAGGTACAAGTAATTATCTTTAGATTTGTATGCAGGTTGTATGAGGGGAAAGCGCATATACACGCTGTTTTGGTATAGTAAAGTAGCGTATGCATTATGAGATTTGGTATTTCTGGTTGCTGTTGATTCTACTGGTTGTTGCAGAGTGTTGGGCTCTAGTTTGCGTTCTGTGCTTTTGAGGACAGGGTTTCAGTGATTCAGTATTGGGTGATTTAGAGATGTATGATGCAAGTAGAAGTGGATGATTGTTTTGCAGCAGTGATTGTTTTGTACTTATGGATCCAGTCTGAAAATTGATGAAACGTGGTCCCTGAAGAAAAGAAGGTTGCAGCCGTCTATAGGTCAACACCTACGTACTAGTATATCCGCTAGTACAAGAGCTAAGGGGGTTGTAGCTTCCTTCCAGAAGTAATTGGAAAACGAGAGAGGGTTGTAGCCCTCTGCAGGTTGTAGCCTACATGCTGGTAAAGGACTGCACCAGTCCATTGTAAAAGAAGTTTCTTATTAAAGGAAGAAAGAGACGAATTGCAGCAGGTGGTTTTCGCCCACATTGGGTTTCCACCTTATATCATGGTGTTCATGTGTGCTTCTTATGTTTGATGATCTGTACTATTTTACTACACCTGTTTACTGTTAATGTGGTTAATAATTTTTTGATGCATTTACTGAAGATAAGCTAACTGAATCATAAGATTGTTGCATATACGCTTGTTACATTTAATACAGTCGCATATATACGTTTATATCCTTAACTAAAGTCGTGTATATGAATCTGAGTGTGAAAATGAAAAAGTATCTGATTTGATAATACTGATTCACCCCCCCTCTCAGTATTATTTCCAAAAATTGGTATCAAAGCAGGTCCTTTTGAAGAAGCTTGATCGCTTGAAGGAAAAGATCCATCGAAATGGCTAATCGAGATAAAGAGGCACATATCAGGGCACCAGTCTTTGGCGGGAGAAACTTTACCCACTAGAAGATAAGAACCACAGCATATCTACAATCACTTGGAGCAGAAGTTTGGGGAATCATAGAAAGTGGATACAATTTCCCATCAGCAGTTCCTACAGATGCAGCCGAGAAAAAGAAATATGAGCTCAATGCCAAAGCCGTTACTGTCTTATTGGGGAGTTTGACACAATCAGAATTTATGAAGATCATGCATTTCAAATCAGTTGAGGAAATATGGGACAAAATCATTCTAAGCTACGAAGGAGATGAACAGGTAAAAAGAGAAAAGCTTCAAACTCTTAGAATCCGGTATGAAAATCTTAAGATGCATTGTAATGAAAGCATAGCTAATTACTTCTTGCGAATGGATGAGATTGTAAATTGTATGAGGGATTTGGGTGAAGAATTTAAGGAAGTTGTCTTAGTTTAAAAGGTTTTGAGATCTCTGTCTGCTAAATTTGATTCTAAAGTGTCTGCCATAGAAGAAAAGGAGAATCTGCAGAAAATCACCATGTCACAGCTTCACGGAATCTTAACTTCTTTTGAGATGCGAAAAGAGGGACCATCAGAAGCCGCATTCGAAGCATTAGGATACATGTCAGAGGAAGAATATGAGGTAAATTTTGTCAAGAATCTTGAACGGGGAACTGGATGATTCAAAGGTAAGCTACCTTTCAAATGATTTTCATGTGGTAGAGTTGGTCACTATGATGCTAGATGCCCTCATAACAAAGAAAAGATGTCTGAAGAAGGTAATAGAAGCTATTATACCCATGTTAAAAGTAATGAATCATTTAATGGTAGTGAAGACATTAGAAGTCTCATGGCATATGATAAGAAGAATGTAGAAACTGAAGAAGTTACCAAATTAAACGAACAATTGGAGACAGTAACCAGGGTAAGGGAGAAATTGCAGGATATAGTAAAAGATCAGAACACAACAATTCAGGGTCTTGAATCAAATATCTTCTCTCTAAAAGAAGATCTCGAAAAATCAAAGGAGTAGAACATAGAAGCTCTTGAACATGAAGTGATCAAATTGAAGCAACAAGTGGAAGAAGGAAGAAAAGCTGAAGAAGACCTAAGGAAACAGTATCTAAAAAAGGAATAACAACATCAGGTTGAGGTAAATATCTTAAAAGGTAAATTAGAAGAAAAGGATAAATTGTTGTGATTTCAAGATAGTACTAAGATTTTGGATGACATTCTTGGTAATCAAAGATCCCCTAGTATCAAGACTGGTCTTGGCTTTCATGAATCTGTTGAAGGTGAATCTAGTTCACAAGGTGAGGCAAGGAACTCTAATGAGAAATTTGAAATGCTCAACAAGGAGTTGAGAAGTCATCCCCATCAATAGTCAAGGAACGAGATTTTTACTCCTCCATTGAATAATGTTGAATGCTATGTATGTCATAATCTTGGACATGTTGCAGCCAGATGTAGAAGTAGAATGGTTCAAGATCATCACAAAAGATCATCACATCCCAGGTATTTCAGAGGATATTTCTTTGCCTGCAATGCATATGGACAAAGCAATTGATTGCAATAGAAGGAACATGAAATATGTAAGATGTTATACATGCAACAAACTTGGACATAAATCAAGGGAATGTAGGAGCAAATTTCAAAGTTCAAAACAAGAGGACCATACATTATCACAGACATAATTAGAGACTGAAAGGTGTGACATTACTCAGTTAGCTGACATAATAGACACAGGGGAAACTGAAAGTGAAGAAATTCAGTAATCCATCTTGCATACATTGATATAATGAATATAAGTCGCGTATATACGCGAGTTACAGGCTGCAGAGTCGCGTATATGGAGAACAGAAGAAAGGGCAATAGAATAGACCCAGGAAATGGTATGGTCATGATATGAGATGGTTGGCACAGGCTCAGGGGGAGAATATACTTCAAATAATGCATTGTTGGCATTATGGTTAGAAGTTGTTGATAAAGTCTATGAAGCTAAATGATACATCTTGCTGGTTGATCAAAGGAATGGTATTGCAGGTTTAGATGCTGATGCTTATGGTGCAGATCATATATGATGAATGATAGTCATAATCTTGAATGAATTGCTGGTCTTATAACTTGCATCAACTCAGGGGAAGCATGGATGGATTGATACAACTTGGCATATACAAAGGGGAGGTTAATCATAAACTTCAACATGTAATCAGGCGGAGTATGGATAGCAGAAGGCTTACCAAGGAAGAGAATATCTTGGTTCGCCCTTTGCCCTTGATGTCAAAGGGGGAGAGTGACTTGGTGTGGTGGTTGCCATCAAGTCCAAAGGGGGAGATTGTTGGCATTATGATTCAGGTGTTGTCCTTGATGGCAAATCACTCAGAGGAATGATACAAGTAATGACAACTCACTCAGAGGACAGATCATAGTGCAGCAAGTAAATAGCGATATATACGCAGGTTGACCGTGAAGAAAGAGCGTATATACGTGAGTTAGCAAAGCAGAAGGAGCGTATGCATATACACGTGGGTTAATAAGAGTAAAGGCGCTTACATGTTGGAAATCATGGTTTTGGTCCGTGGTATTTGGTCCAAAGTGACGACCCCAACTATTGGGTTCATGGTATTGTTTCTACATGGTTTTGGACCATGGTATTGAGAGAATCCTAACCTATATAAAGAGAAGATCATTAGGAAAAAATAGTGAGCAAGGAATGAATGTATGACGAAGTGCGAAGATCTAGTATTGCTGGTTATCGGTTTGTGCTGCTTGGATTCGGTTGATATAACAATGAAGGTACAAGTAATTATCTTTATATCTGTACGTGGGTTGTATGAGGGGAAAGCGCGTATACACGCTGTTCTGGTATAGTAAAGTAGCGTATGCATTATGAGATTTCGTATTTCAGGTTGCTGTTGATTCTACTGGTTGTTGCAGAGTGTTGGGCTCTGGTTTGCGTTCTGTGCTTTTGAGGACAGGGTTTCAGTGATTCAGTATTGGGTGATTTAGAGATGTATGATGCAAGTATAAGTGGATGATTGTTTTGCAGCAGTGATTGTTTTTTACTTATGGATCCAGTCTGAAAATTGATGAAACATGGTCCCTGAAGAAAAGAATGTTGCAGCCTTCTGTAGGTCAGCACCTACATACTAGTATATCCGCTAGTACAAGAGCTAAGGGGGTTGTATCTCCCTTCCCGAAGTAACTGGAAAACGAGAGAGGGTTGTAGCCCTCTACAGGTTGTAGCCTGCATGCTGGTAAAGGACTGCACCAGTACATTGTAAAGGAAGTTTCTTATTAAAGGAAGAAAGAGACGAATTGCAGGAGGTGGTTTTCACCCACATTGGGTTTCCACCTTATATCATGGTGTTCATGTGTGCTTCTTACGTGTGATGATCTGTACTGTTTTACTACACTTGTTTACTGTTAATGTGGCTAATAATGTTCTGCTGCATTTACTGAAGATAAGCTAACTGAATCATAAGATTGCTGCATATACGCTTGTTGCATTTAATACAGTCGCGTATATACGTGTATATCCTTAACTGAAGTCGCATATATGAATCTGAGTGTGAAAATGAAAAAGTATCTGATTTGATAATATTGATTCACCCCCCCCCTCTCAGTATTATTTCCAACATCCCAATGCATATAATTTTCTTGGTGCGCATACTTGAGTCAGTGAACACCATATTTGCAACCATTCCAGTCATATTTGTTGGTCTAAATGGATCCTTGTCATTATAGTGCACTCATGAAGTGGATTTTCAAACTTTATTTGGCCATGATATTCATCCTACATAACTGATACTCACATTTTTTGGCACGTCTGACTTTTTCCACTTCCTATTTTTTCCATCCTTTTAGTGCATAATAGTTGTCTCTTGTCTTTCTTTATCTCTTGCGCAATACAACATACGCATGATTTTATGATGTTCCCTCCTGACTGAGTGATCCTTGTTTTGGAACTCTCACAAATTTTTCTCTTCCTCTTTATTTCAATCAGTTATGAAAAGAAAAAATTGTCTTATTTTCTTTATTTTTTTCAAAAATTTCATGGACATTCCTACTGCATGGAAGCGAAACTACTCCTATGTTAACTAGCTTCTATTAACAAATTCTTCAACAAGTTCCCTAGTAATTTTTTCTAACTATACAACACTATTGAACCCCAAAAATGTCATCTCTACCTATCCTTTTTTATAGTATTTCCTTACTATATCACCCCCCCCCCCCCAAACCTTAAACCTATCATATTAACCTCCAATGCCTATCAATAGCATGGTTAGGTACTCTATTCTTTATTCTTTAAATTCGATGTTTTAATTAGATAATTGAGTGTTTTTAGAGATTGTTTTTTTCTTTTGAAAGGACCTTAGCCCAATTTTAGTACTTATTGAAGACTTTTGGTACCAAATAGACCTTGAGCCCTTGAAATCCCATTCATGGCTAACCATGCACAACACCACTCTCTAAGTGGATCAAGCACCTAACAACATGTCAATCACCTTTAAGCATGAATCTGCACCTTCTTTTTTATGGTTTCAAGGTTATACAAGGAAGCTTTGATGGCATAAAAAGGGAAACCAAACGATACTTTTGCCTAAAATTGTGAAGTATCAAGGATCTGATCGGTTACATCAGGGTTGGAGATGATATAACGAAGTTCACAATGTTGCAAGAGATCTTATGGTTGCACGCATGGCTAATACAAGAGGCTTCATCTCTTATATCCAAGGATTGAATCTTATCCCCAAACCAAACCTTTTCTGAAGAATGTATTCATTTTAATTCAAGGATGTAATCTATAATTTCACTTAGGAACTTTGGTGTTGGGCCCATTAGAAATTATATGTAAATTGTGTTCATAGTAATCTCAAGACTTTGTACTTTCACCCTTTAGTCTCATGGCATCAGCCTTGATGTAACTTTGATCTTGAATAATATGAAATTTCATTATTGATCCATCAATGTGGTGGATTTTAATCTTTGATCCTATAACATAGCTAAGTGGTATTATAGGATGGCCCCTCAATGGAGTTTATTTATTGTAAAGTATCTCTTCTTTTCATTTGTGAGTTTGTGTTGTTTCATATTCAATCTTGTCCATGCTTGTTGTGATACATAGCATTTATATGACTTATAGTGTTTTGTTTATCATAATTTCTATTATTCATATATCATATGTAGAGTAACCTTGTATGAAGGATCATTGTTATATAGGAATAAGAATCATTCCTTGGTCATATTACTTGTGATATTTTATTGGATCAGTGGTCGTTCATAGTCCTATTGTAAATACAGATTCAAGTGATATGATATTTTTCTTACAAATATCTATTTGTATTCGTATGCAATAACCCTGGTATTTACACAGTGATTTGAAGTCTGATTCAATTTGGTTTCTTTGATATAAACCTAACACTATTATAAATCTCACTTTTCAATTTGTGATCACTTGAAATACTTTAAATTTAGGTTCGAAACAGAGTAGGATTTGAAAAAAATATTTTTTCATACTTTGTGATACTTTGTTATTTATACTTCTAGTATAGTATTATTTTCTTAAAAATATATGAGAATAGTATTCCCTTTTGTTGATAGTGCATTAAATCCTATATTGAAACCTTCATTCAAACTTTGATAATGCATATCTATGTTAAATAATCTCAATTTGCAATTATGAATATAGATGCACATATTGTGTGCTTCAGTATTGTTTACAAGAAGTATTGTTTTTTAACATGGATTTAATATCTTTTATATGGTTCATGTTATGATAGTATAAGGCCTGCATTACTTATTGAAAAATACTACTTTGCTATCTACAATATCTAATATGAATTCATAGTGACTCGTTGAATGAATCTATATTGACCTGTTTTTTCAAGAGTATTGAATGTTATGAATTCACAATGAGCTATTGTAGTAAGTGTGACGATTGATATGAATGTAAAACAATACCTTGAATTTTATTGATATATGGTGATTTGTTTGAAGCATTGTAATTTCATAGATTGGCGTTAATCATATTTGGTTGCATATATGTAAATTTTATATAATTCTTGGATTGAAATTATTGTTTAGACTTAGGCTAGTTTTCATGGTCGAGCATCTAGCAACTAGCACTTACTAAACTAGTAACTGGTTACCAACATTTGGTGAACTAGAAATCTCGCAACTAGAAAATCAGTGCTTAGTCACTAGTGAACTATTAACAAGCACATGGTTATCATAAATTATTTTACATGATATTTTCCTTTCAACACTCCATTTATATGTTTTTCCTTTCAATGCAACATTGTTTTTCTAAGGAATTTGGAGTAGAACTAGAACTCTTTACAATTCAGATCTAATTTGCATTGAGTACTTGAAAGTTTGCTTGCAAGTAGAAAAATAATATTCTGAGCCAAGCTAGGAGGTCTGAAAATAAAGGATAGATAGAGAGGCCTAAAGTTCATGCATAATTCCTTCTAGTTTGAGTGTTTGTTTTAGTATTATAATTCATATTAAGTTGGTTTTTGCAAGTAGAGTAGACATTTATTAATTAGTTGTTTTGAGAAAGAAATAATTCTCACATTGCATGTAAACATAGTGTTAAAAAATTATTAGTTTACATCACATATTGGATTTATAAAGGGTTTTTCTATGACAATAAATATGTCCAACATTTTTGGTGTTGTTATTGGGGAGATGGAAAAAGGTAATATTATATAATAAATTTTTTCATCTTAATTTGTTTTATTTAAGTTTTGATGACATTGTGGATTCGAAGAGGAAGGACAACAAGTCACAAAGAGACCTATTTTTAGAAGCTTGAAAGGAATATTCTAGCCTTCCACAACCACTTTAATTGGTCTTCCCAAACCCTCTATGGTATTTAGTTAAATGGTTAAACTTAGAGATAGAAAAGGTAGGTTTATTAAATCATATTTCGAGATTATAGCTTATTTTTTTGGTGGGTTAAAAACCCCCTACTAATCTAACTAAAAGATACACATGTAAAAAAAAAGGGAGAAATGTCCTAATAACAATCAACTTTTAATCCCGTAGAGGAAAGGTAGAAAGATAAAAAATGTAAGTGAGTCAAGAATCAACATGTAGAGGAAACAAGTTTTGACTTAGAATTATATAAAGAGGTATCTCTAGAATGCATTAGCAAGTTTCTTGAGACTCTGGTATGTGTTTTTGTATAAAAAATAAAATCTACAATTGCAATTGAAGTACCTAAAGCATGAGTTTAAGGCAACTTTCTTGCTCATGAAAAGCTAATTGTAGAGCCACTATCGTCACCAACCTAGATTTAGTATAGTTTATTTGGTAGAATGGAAAAAGAGCACAAAAATGAGGAAGATAAGAGTGAAACCAATTTTGGATTTCCTTTCCTTGATGAAACACAAAATGCCAACTTGAAAAACATCTCCCTCTCTATCCTAATTGTTTTTCAAGGTATGGGTATAGAATACCCTAAGGCATTTTTTCCTTGAATTTAACTTTTTGTGTCATACAATTATGTGGATGATGATAAAAAAACCTAAGTAATTTTGTACAACTTTGAAAGATTCCACATTTACATGGTTCATGGGATTCATACAAAATAAAATTATATCTTGGGATGACATGAAATCTATCTATATTAAATACTATTAAGACTATTTTAGGGCCAAATACTCACAAAATGACATATTTAAGATGCAACAAAAAGAATATGAGAGCTTGGAGGATTATCTTGAATATTGTTTATATAACCTCCAAAAAAACTAGACCTAGTTCTTTTAGTGATGATGCAATTAAAACTATTTGTTTCAGAGGAATATGATAAGAATATATAGATATGTTGAATTCAGTGGGAGTTGGTGACCTTTCTAATAAAATTTAACGCAATTTGTGATTTATGCAGAAGGTATTCAAGAGGTAGAGCTAATATTGGTAAAGGAATAAGGTAGCCTTTCTCAAGAATAACCAAATTTGTTGTAGGGAGAGTTAAAAGGGTTGAATTGGGAAAATTATTAGATAATCTTAAGACTAAAATCCTTGATACTCTTAGTTGAGGCCTTGAAAATTTTCAACTTATAAAGAAATAAGAGGAAGAAATTCATTTAGCTATTTTTTTCTCATTATAGAAAAAACACCTTTTGAAAGAATGTACATTAAATAACATCCAGGTTTGTGTCATTTTTGTAGAGGAACACAATACAAAAATTTGTCCTGCACTCTTACGATTGAATGCTTTTTATAATGAAAGTGGCAAGACATTAGAATATTTGCACCAAAGAAGCCATGATATCCATGTATGCAAGGTATAACACAATATTTTTCTCGATTTTATCCATTTTATAATTCACAATCAAATTTTAAAAGGCCATGGAAACATACTTGGCCCCAACAACCAAATCAATTGTGGAAACATACCTAACCTAAACAAGAAAGTCGATAATGGAAACAACAAAATTGGCAAAGAAGTATACCGCTACATCCCATTCCTATGCATTATCCTCAATACCCAAAATATCCCCCACAAATTCCACAAACATATGCTACTATACCACCACAATTGAAAAACCCACCACCACCTATCGTACCCCAACTACCAAAAATAACCACAAGTCAAAATCTCCCTAAATCACAATTTCTTGTACAACCACTGCCTGATCGTAACAATAAGCTAACTAAGCCTCTTTTGAGTGTTGAGTTGCAAACCTTCCCCTGATATATAATAACCACCATCCCATTATAGGGAGTATAACTGAGATAAGGGAAGGTTATCAAACTAAAAAACTCTCCCATCATCATTAAAGAGGAATTTGTAGGGGAGGAAACTCCGAATCAAATGAATCATGATGACCAACCTAAAATAGTAAGTGTTCCTACCATACTTCCACCTTCCACCTTACAATTATAGCATCCACAAGTGATGAAAGAATGACCTTTCCAAGAGAGGTTAGCTATAGAGAAATATGTTGACCAACCATAACTTGATCTCGAAACATAATTGAAATTTTTTATGTAAAAGTTTCCTTACTCAAGACTATAAATTATGTACCAAGAATGAAAAAACCATAATGGAATTTTGCAATAATAAAATTGGGAGGAATACAAAAACAACCCGCTACAATATGAGTAGTAGGTAAACTAGTTGAGTTGATGACAAGAAGAATTTTAATAGAAAAATATATTGATCATAGAAGCAAAATAGTTACGATTATTATTAGAGACACCCCTATAGAAAACACTTTCATTGACTTAGGAGACACAATAAACATCATGGCCATTCCTATCTTGGAGATGCTACATTTATGATATATTCAACCTACACCCACAATCCTTGAACTTTCTGATAGGTCTAGAGTCAAGCTCACCAATGTTTTGGATGATGTGATCATGATGGTGGATTCATGGGAATATACCATGTATTTATTAGTTATTTAACTAAAAACCATCATGAATTGCCATCCTTTGATTCTTGAAAGGCATTGGCTTGCTATAGTTCATGCGTTCATTGGATGTAGATCCTGAAAGATGACTATCTCTAATGGGGACTTCATGAAGAGACTCACCTTATATCCACCTATAAAATCCTATAGAAGATTCCATACGGATAGAAGATCCTTATGACAATGAGGAACATGTGCAAATGCTCTTAATTTTCGAATAATTAAGGGGATTGAAAGAACCAACCAAAGATAATCTATTAAGCTATTTCCTTTCCTTTTTAGACTGTACTCAAAATCCTAAGTTGTCTCATACATATCACCATATTTTTAGAGATTCCTGGGAATCTTATGATTTGAGAAACTCATTATATCTTATTGTGTTAGTTGTCAAATAAAATTAAAATTTTGATAGCATGGTTGTCAAAATCAGTCTAGGTAAAACTTTGCACATTAATTCTAGCCTTGGTCAGGAACAACAAGAGTAATTGATTCATGTACTACAAAAAAAATATAGTGCATTTGTGTGGGATTATTAGGATATGCATGACATTCCACCTAACACTTTCCTATATGACATTTATGTCCAAGAAAATGAGATGTTAGTTAGGCTACCTCAACGTCGTATGAATCCTACCTTGAAAGACATTTGTAAGGAAGAGCTACAAAATCTATTGAATGCCAACTCCATATGCCCCATATCTGAGAGCACGTTGGTTTATCCAATTGCATTCATACCTAAGAAAAATGGGAAATGGAGAATTTTTTTGACTACCAAGAAGTGAAAAGGGCCACCTTAAAATATTATTTTCCATTTCCCTTCATTGGCGAAGTATTAGACACTTTGACAAAAAGACAATATCTTTCCTTCATAGATAGTTTTAGTAGATATAATCAAATCCAAATTTCACCAAAAGACCAGGACAAGATCACTTTTCCATGTCCATAGGGGAAATTCACATATAGAGTTTTAACATTCACATTGTGTAATTACCCCACAAATTTTTAACATGAACTAATTGGTATATTTTATGAATTAATTCATGAATTTGTAGAGATCTACATGGACGAATATTTGGTTTATGGTAACACTTTTATCGAGGCACTAGAAAAGCAAGTATTAATTTGTTGCAGAGAAGTGAATCTCGCCCTGAGTAATATAAAATGTCGGATGCTATTGATGGAATGGTTTTTTCTTGGGTTCCATAATTCTCATGAAGCTATCAAGGTAGACCCAACAAAAATTCAAATTATCATAAAACTTATTGCACCAAAAACACATAGAGAGGTAAGGAATTTCCTAGGAAATTTTAGTTATTGATAGATTATTCATTCAAAATTTTACTAGAATTGCTACACCTATGCTTAAATTACTTGCAAAGAAGTCAAATTTTCTTCAGTCTCATGATGCCAGTCTTCTTTTGAAAATATAGAGGCAAATTTATCCACAACACTAGTTTTCACAGGGTCAAATCGGTCCCTCTCATTTCATATCCTAAATGCTTCAGACATGATCTTGGGAGTTTTTTGGGTTAGAAAGAAGATGAATCATCTTACACAATTTATTTTATATGAAAAATCTTAACATAGACATAGCTTAATTATACAATCATTGAAAAGGAGATTTTAGTTGGTGTACATGTTGTAAATAAATTTAGGCACTATATAACTGATTATGAAGTATTTGTACATATTGATCATGCTACCACTAAATTTTTAATGAATAAACCCATTACTAACTATGGAGTAACTAGATGGTTGCTAATGCTATAGTGACTTGGGAAGGAAATTATGGTAGCATATTTCCTTTCTCGATTACATAATGATGGTAAAGCTAATCCTATATACAATAGTTTTCTTGATGAACACTTGTTTTCTGTTTTTAGTATTGTATTGTGGTTCGTAGACATATTGAACTATTTTTCCATAGGAAAGCTACCATATAACCTTTCACCATGAGAAATACATCATATCGTAAATATTAGTGCCAATTACTCATGGCTGGGAGAAGCTCTTTATCGAATTGGGCTAGGCCTAATTATACAAATATGTGCTAAAAAGCATGAGACACTTGACATCCTATGAATTTTCCACAATGGAACTTGTAGAGGTCTCTTTGTTGATAAGATAAATTCCTACACAGTAATCCAGCAAGACTATTATTGGTCAACAAACTTCAGAGATGCAAGGAACTATATTCACAAATGTGAAAATTTCTAAAGAATGGGGGGACTAGTGCAAGCCAACGAGATGCCATTATAGAACATGTTCTTGTTGAACCTTTTGAAAGGATATGCCTTAGATTTTGTAGGCCAATCTCTCCAATGTCATGAAAAAGGGGTACATTTTATTTTTCACTCACCATGTTATGAACTAAAAATAAAATCTTTGTATCAAGCTAGTGAAAAAATATGTACTTCATTTCCTTTTTCAAGGTATTTTTACCCATTTTGGTATTCCAAAAGAGATTGTAATAGATCATGGATTGAAATTTGTATCAAAGGCAATACAATTTTTTGTTCAAGAATACCACATAGGTCATTTCTTCTCTATACCACCTATAGTTCAATGGAATTGTAGAATCTATAAACAAACTATTGGAGGCCATCATGACCAAGACGATACAACTACAACACAAAGATTGGGTGCATGGGCTCCTGAAAAATTTTTAGGCTTATAAGATGATGTAGAGGATCACCACAAGATTGGCACCCTATGATATTGTATATGGTCAATATGTTCTCCTTCCCATTGAGTTTCAAGTAAAAACATTCAAGACAACGATGCAATTGGACATAATTTCTCAGAGGTCAAAAAGCATAGATTTCCTCAACTGCATGAGTTGGATGGGATCTGACAAGATGTCGTCCAACGTACCATTCTTGTTTAGGAGTATCAACCCTAATGGCATGAAAAAATTGATCAAGAAAAGGAACTTCAAGCTTGGTTATTGGGCCCTTCACTTTGAATCCATGTTTAATAATTTCAAAGGAAAGCTTACCACATGATGGATGGGACCTTATGAGGTTGAGACAATTTTAAAAAGTGACTTAGTTAGAATAAGGACCTTTGATGATGATCATACTTTCCTTTTATTTAATGTTTTCTGACTGAGGTTGTATCACAAGCCCATATCCAAGGAAAAGTTTTCAAGATGTCACAAAAAAGTTAGATATGGAGATAGTGAGCAAACAGATTTGTGCTCCCTCTTCCCATTTTGATTTGTATGTATATAAGTAAATATATGTTTGAAAAAAAGGAAAACAGAAAAAATATATGTAAAAGGAAAAGATAAATTAAAGATAAATAATTAGTATCTATGAAAATTAGTTAATAATGTGGTTATATACGAGCTTGTTGGTAGGATAGACCTTGCCTTATTTTGTACGTTTTTAATTATCTATTTTTGCAAATATTAAAACTATTATTATTTTTCTCATGTTGGATAATGAAGGATACATTATGGCCTTCCTTCTAACAAGATTTTACCATCAACTTCAACACATCATCTGGGTTGAAAGTTAGAGATTCCTTAGGGTACTTGGAGGTTTTCATACATCAATGGAAAACTCTCCTACTGAAAATAGTAGAGATTCCTTACTGCTTCCTATGATCATGCCTCACAATAGGTTCGATGTTGACACATATATTCATCTCTAGCAAGTTGTACCAAGGCACCTTGATGCTTATTAACATCAAAGGTAATTGGTCTCACATTGGTTAATGAATTTCTTTATTATTTGGAAATCTAATGAATTCATTCTATGTTCAACTTCAACAAATCCTTTCACACAGATCAGAAGTGTGTCATGGTGGGTGTAATGAAGACTACTAGTTTGAGATTTAGAAGTAGCAATATTCAACATGGTTTGAATAATTTAAATGGAATGGTACTCAAAGCTCAAGAAAACATAGATATAGTTGATTGTTCCAAAAATAGGAGGTTTTCTCACACCTTAGGAGTCTTTACAGCCTCATATTTCTTCTTCTTTACAAATCTTGGAATTTAGCACCACCTCTTGCTATATTTTATGTTGCCTATCCTTATCATTGTAGTTATTTTTAGAGCCTCAACATTCATTTTCAGTATTGTTTTGATTTTCGTTTAGTTTCAGATTTGGATTTAATTCATTTTAGTACATTGAGTTACAAAGGTGATGAAAACAACACTGGTACCAAAATGGAGTAGCCAAACATAAAAATTTTGCAGGTTCATTTTATTATTTATCGCAACTACTTTGACAATCTTCTACCTTCACTTCTACGATCTACAATAACATGAAATGGTATTGATAAGAAATTTTTCTTGAGGTAGAAACATATCTCTAATTCACTTTTTGTCTATTAAGAACATATGAATTTTCATCTTTACAAGAAAAAGACCTATGCCATCGATTTTATCCTATTATTAGTCCTAATATATGTGTTCATAACCCCTTACTTTACCCCTTGTATGTACATTCACCTTTATTCTGATCTGACCCTTCATCATATTACAAACCCATTATTATAATTGACAAGAGTTGGTTTTCCAAATGATGAATCATGTTTGACTACTATTCATACAAAGAACTTGTGACATTCACCCATTTTTGTAATCATAACTTGACTTCGCTTTTATTACCATGAAAACAATCGATTAGCCACCTCGATACATACACCATTAGCAAATGTGACATGTACATACTAAGTGTTGGACCATCGCACACATCTTTGTCCTTATATGATGGCCAATTAGAATATATTATTCTAATGAATTCTTTGAAAGCCTAAAAAGCCTTGTGTTATGTATTCTAATTAAACTACTATAAACTCTCATTTGAAGAATGTTGACTAGACTACAAAATTGGTGAGCTTAAGTGATTTACAAGGAAAACAAACCAAGATTTCGAGAATTAGCATAAATATATCAGGGTTTCGAGTGTAACCCTTGCATATGCAATTAATTTCTATAACTTGAGCAAAAATATGAAAATTCAACCAAGGGTATACCTCGAACATGGATCAAATATGAGTGGGCCAAAATATTGTTGATCCTACATAAGTTTTTAATGTGTGAGGGATTGTATGGCCTTTCCCTTCAATATCACATCCACATTTTGCTGCATTTTTAGTTTGGGAAAAACCTCAATTTTTATTATTATCTATGGAAAATCCTATGCAAGATGGAAACCCAGGTGAAAATCAATAAAAAGACATCTTCCACTAGCTTACGCCATCATGGATTAGTTAAAATGTTGACTTTGGAGGAATCGAGAGTCAGGAATGAAACCTAGGATAGTTTCATGGCCCAAAATAGCTATTTGTTTTGGTTATCTAGGAATAGTAGAGATCCACCTTTAGAGTAGGGAATTGATACTAAAAATAATGAGGAGAGCTCAACACAAACTTAGGAAAATATGGGTGACTCCCATCAACATAAATTAAAAAATAATAAGGGAAACACAACAAAGAAAAATTCCCCTTCACCCACTCACAGAGTTATTAGAAATATTTCTAGACAATAATGGTCACAAGAGTCTATGAAGCCATCATCTGTGTTTCCCCCACAAGTCACCAAAAAAAAATCTATTTGTATTAACATGATTATCTATATACCTTGGATGAGCTCTTTTAAACAAAGAGAAAGAAAAGGAATTAGTCTACCATCCTAACGAAGGAGACGTCATCTAACGTATTTGCTCAAAATCCCATTTGAAAGATGTTTAAATGTGATATGGAACTTAGTCTATTCATAGTGAATATATTAACCATAATGATCCCCTGTCACATGAATCAATGTTTCATTATATTCCTTGTGATCAATTGGATTAAAAATTGAAGATGAGAAACAATAATATTAAGAATATCAAGGAAGAGGTTCTTGAGCTCAAAGTCCTGTTGTATTTGCTACAACAACCCTCCAAAATTTTTCCCATGCTCTGATTTTGGAGCCTCCCTCATGTCCACAAGAACTTATCTTTTACTGTTGTCAAGTATTCATGCTGTGATCAAAATTTATCTTTTCTTTCTTCGCTTGTGATGTATTGATCCTGGATTGATATCTTTGAGGCACAATCCATCTCTTGACTTGAACTTGCAACATTCTTGTACTTGTCTCTAGAAACTGTGCAATCTTGGAAGGCAAGCCAACCTTGATGATTGGAATTGTGTAATCCAGGATGGCAGGCCTACCTTGATCTTAGAAACTATGCAATATTGGATGGCAGCACAACCTTAAGCCTAGAAAGTGCACAAGCCTTCCTTGAGCTCATAAACTATGCAATGCACTGAGTTAATAAGTTTCATAGTCCTTGGGAACTACCTAATATTACTTGGTAGTCTACATGCCTAGTTTCTCGAAAAGGAAAAAGAAATAATCCCTAGAAAATAGGTAGTCATGAATTAGTTTCTAGAAGGTGGCACAATTATTGTTTTTGGGGCTTTCCACCAAGTCTTGCTTTTTACTTGATTTTAGGCATGTCTGTCATAAACCCTAATTGGTATAGATATATATAATGGAAACTCCTACATATCATTTTTACATTCGATTGTGGATCTCTATAATTCCCAAGGAGACCAAGGAGCCTTCGGTGGAGCTTATTGCACTTTTCTGGGTGAGTTTTTACTTTGTCATCTTTTGTCACTTTTTTTTCACTTTTTGTCATATGGATTTTGTGAGTGTTTTTTTCCTTGCTTCTTTTCATGGTTGCTTGTGTTTTAACTATTATTATCTTATACAGATGTTGGTTCATTCCTTTGTTTTCCTTTTACAAGTGTCACATCAGTTTTCTTGTTTTTTCCAATCAGTGGTCATCGTTTTGGTGAATCTCCATGCATGTTTATTTTTTCCTTTTGCATATTGATATTTTGCACTAATCCATATATCCTTAGTTATATATTTATTTTAACTTGCACCATCACTTAGATCTACCAGTTTCCCATACCATTTCCAGGCAAATATACTCTTCCCTTGGCTGTAATTTCCTTGTCTAGTTGGGCATTGTACAAGTCAAAGTCTCAAGCTTGATTCTTGGCCTCTAAGACTATGCAATGTGCAGTACTTAGATTTCCGAACTATGCATTGGGAAGATCCATGGCTCAAGCCCATCCCTTGGCCACTGAGACTGCACAATGCGTAGTCTCCACCCCATTTTTCCTAAGCTAAAACTGCACATTGTGAAATCTCTAGCCTCAAGTTGTACCATTGCCTGCCGAGGCTTCAAAATGTGTAGTTCAAGAATCCAATCTCCCTCCACCTCAAGAAATGAGAAATTTTCTTTTTCAGTCCACTGGTTGCTACTGTGATCTTAATTTGAGAATCAATTTGCTAAAGCTAAATTGTCTTTGCCATGAGTGTATTTTCCTCCTACAAGTATTCCAGTTGTTGAGCACTTCTCTTCATTAGTCACTGACATCATGGCACAAAATAGATCTACTTCAAAGGATACCATAGAAAGAAACAATGGGTAGGAAGGTTAGAGTATGCTAATGAGCTTTCCAGTTTATGCATATACTCAACTGTTTATAGAGAAATAATCATATATCACATGGGGAAAAGTGAATGAAGCATTCTTAGCAAGAAGCTTCAAAGTAAACCTTAAGGACCGATAAGTGTATATCAATTTCTAGAATTCAAGGTTACATAAGGTTGCATGTAGGTATATGAATTTCCCATGTGCACACATTGTCAGCTAGATAGTTTCTCATAAATATCCAAAGGCTATGACTCTGGATAATGCCAGAAAACAAAAGATTGCTTCTTTTCTAGGACATGATTATGATCTCATGTACCATTTTTTGAAGCTAGAATATCTCATGGATTCTTAATTTTATGCTACCACTATCTACTTAAGCATTAAGGACATTTTCAAAAGCTGGGTTAAAGAGCCAACAAAGTTTCATAAGATACCCACCAACGCATAAAAGATAAAATCTCTTAGGAGGGCATATCAACTCTTGATAGTTCTATTTTTTAGAATCTGTGGTTAGCAGAGCACTAAGACCTTCCCTGAAGGGTGGGAATCCTTACTAGAAGAGGTTGTGAATGAATGAGAACCATTCAATTGGTCAGACTTGTTGGCTCAATAAATATGGATTCATGGATTCAAGCTAGATTTTTCATGTCTGCCAGTCTACTTGATGCAATCTCTACAGAAAATTCATTCCCTGGCATGAATTGGACTTGGATACCAAGAGAGCCTACCATGCACTTATACTGAAAGCGACTTTTGGAGTGCAAACATAGAGGAGTAACGGAAACATTGAATGATCACTTCATAATTCCATTATACAAGTTGATCTTTCAGGAAGAGCCACCTTTCGTATCACGTTGGGAAATGGAAGCAATGTTGGAGATAACATATTGGTTTTCCTCACCGGATGGCACTTTCCTCAGAGTGTTTGGAAGAAAGAAGTCTCCACATCTTTTACCGAGGTATGCCACAAACTTTTTTCATGTAAGAAGTTGCATACCATCTCTCCACAAGGTTTTCAGTAGCTTTGCACAAGAAGAAGAAAGCAACTTGGCCTTCTCTACCTATCCAATTGTACAAAATCAAGAATCTAAAAATTACAGACACTAAAGGCAAGGCAATAGAGAAATTCATATTCAATCATTTGGAATTCAACCTGTACGTTCCAAGTAATGTTTGCAAATACCACTGTGTGAGGATTCATTTTCAGTGGCTAAGCAGGACGTTTCATAGACTTGAGGAGGAAGCACAAAAAAATTGTTATAATTCCTGGAAGTCCCACGAACTAGTTATATTCAGTGGAACATCACAGGTTACACCAAAAAAAATAAGCCACTCGAGGTGCAGGATCAGTATAGAAGCGAAACCTAGTGCGCGAGAAAGGCAAGAGGAAAGTTGTGCATAGTCTAAGGGGGGAGTCAAGCCACAAGATGAAGGTAGATCAAGTCTTACTTAAAGTGGCTATAGCAGCAAAAAAGAAGAGGAAACAGAGGAAATAGGAAGCATAAAAAAACGGAAGGAAGAACAAGATCATAATAGATTGGAGGAATAAAGGTAGAAGTAAGAAGAAGAATAAAGGTGAAGAGTAGAAGAATAAGAAGTTGTACGAAGACAAGCCAAAGAATATAATTGGTAGCTACAAGAGGAGAAATTGGTAGCTACAAGAGGAGAGAAAATAGATGGAAGACATAGACCTCACTCAATATATTGAGGAGTTGATCGAATCCAATACATGTAGGTGGAACTGAAATCATAGAATCAAGATGTCGGCCTAATTCCTAGTAGACAACAAGTCACCATTCAGCCTCCCCATATTCCAACAAGGCAAGCTCCAAATGAGGAAGAGGAAATAGTTTCTATTGATGATGGTCCAGTCATGGACATGTAGAATCTGACTTACGAATATCTCTAGAAAATATTGTACAAGGGAGGAAGAAACATTTTTGGAGGACCTCACATCTCCGGCATTCATCAGAGAGAGGGTGATCATGGCAGACACTAGAATAAATCCAGGTGCCATTGTTGCAACCAACTTGGCCTTCACATGTGTTACAAAGTTAAACACATACTATTTGATGGATGATAAAGAATAGTTGGAAAAAAACTTGTAGGCTGCTAGGCAAGAGGTTGAATATATCCAAGAAGAATCATAGAAGGTAGCTCTCACACATTCCTCTCTAGAAAAAATGAAAGGAAACGATACTTGGTGAAGTATCGACACTGGGAGAGACCATGCATAATCTTAATGAGGAGCTTGTCACCATGCATAAGGAAGTTGTCCACTTGCATGGGTTGCAGTATAAGTGTAAAGATCATATCAGAACTCTCAAGGTTGTATAATCATCTATTGTTTTCATGCACGAATGGTCAATGCAATACAAAGGTACACTACTTGAATTGGGAAATAAGACAAGGTGAGAGGCAAAGTTGGAGAAAGAAAAGGTTCACATGCTCATCCAAAATAACAAACAAATCTCCTCATTCATTGCCAACACTCATGTCTCATACACATGATTATACAACGACTTGGACTTCTTGGTGAAATCACATAGGATCCCATCATTTGACTCACTTACTGAGACCAAACATAGGAATTAGGTCAGGCAGGAGATTAAATAATACTTGGGAAATTTGAGACAGATCACCATTAGGGAAGATCTTGAAGTAAACTCGAAGAAAATGTAGAAGAAAATTGGTGGCCCTATCCAAATAAATATAATGTTTCTCTTTTTGAAGAAGGAAACACACACTGGTTCCAAATCATTGTACTTGAATGCCATGGCAGCTAGATTTACTTCCATCCTGAGACCATCACATAGTTTGGGGATTTCATTGTGTAGTAAAAAACTTGGCACTGTTATATGACTGAGAAACATCAAGTGGAAGTTGTTGAGTTGGAGTTTCCCCAAACTCAAGCTTAACTGTTTTGTCTTATTAGTCTATCTATTTGGGTCTACCTAATTTTTTCTTATATGGGTATGAGTGTATTGTAATATTATTTTGTAATTAATTTGTAAGTGGAATTCCAAGTGTCAATTGTGTAATGTGAAGAGTTTGATGTAATGAAGTTGAAGAGTGATCTTGTAAAGAAGTTGAAGAGTCATGAGGGAAGTCCACGAGTCACAAGGGGAAGTGAGTAATGACCCCTTCTATTATAAATATACCCTCATAACTCATGTAATGGGATTTTATGAGTCATCTGCTTTTAGCTAGGAATTTAGCTTAGAATCAGGAACTTTGGAGTTTTTTGAGAGCCTTGGATTTTCCGTAGCATAGAGGGAGTATCTTTTCTTTATAGGAGCATGCGTAGACATAATGTTTCACTTTTGTAGATTTTTCTATCTCCTATCACACAATTTCTTTCAAAAGATATAAAAGGCTCCTAGAGATAGCATATGGGTTGATAGGAGATTAGTGCCCAGGGAATCAGAGAGTAGTTCTTTTGAATATTATTTAAAGGATTTCTATTTCACTCCATATGTCATGTAATTGGAAAAGGGATAATTCAGGGCTTGGTTCAATAGCCCTTTGTCAAGGTAAACTTAAGCAAACACACACTGGTAGATATGGCTAATCTCAAAGAGAAATGTCTTAGTTCTGGTGGCTGACACACAACAATATGTAGCTTAACATTTGTTGTTGTAGTATAGATGAAAAAAAGCAAGGAAAGGAGAGAAATCGATGCAAAGGGCTATACATAATGCATAATCCTAATCAACAATCTCTGATAGAAATATGGAAGAGTGAGGAGGTGAAATGCAGAAAACGTGGAGCACGAATTAAGGTCTCAAGCTCTATGCCTCATGAATACATGTGTCCCAAAACAACAATAAGTAAATCTTGTGCACATACAGGTACTGTATGTTATCAAATAACATGAGTAAATATGTTGTTACACATGTACTTTTACTACTTAGCAGTAAACATACAACCATGAATGAGAGTGAAACCAATAGCTTCATTACACGATTTCAGAGGAGGAAATACATACATAAAGTGATATACAAAAAGGAAAACATTTTTCACATTTCTTTGATTGGAATTAAAAAAACTGCTTCATTAATTCTTGAAGATGGAGTGTACATGCCCAAGCACCACATGAACAAGAAAATTGAACCAAAGTGGAACCACTTTCTCTACAAATAGAGGGCCTCTAGAATGTAGAATTTGGGAACTTCTCTTATCTGTTTCTTCCCTCTATTTATAAGAGGGGGAGATCTGAACAAGAGTTACAAAATATCTCAGCCGAGCTCTAGCTGTCTAATAGACTAGTTGTCTCAGCGTGTGAAGGTTCTTCTACCCAAAATTATCGCAATCAGATTTGATTCTATTCTTGAAAATGAAAAAATTAAAGAATAATAGACATAAATAAAATTGACCGATGGTTGAGGAAACTATCTCCCTGCCATTCCTGTGATGGCCTTTGATCATGCCACATCTTTTCCATGATTTTCATCTTTAGTTGTTCGATCAGTTCACCTGTTGCTTTAGCAATAACTTCTTGAATTCCCCACCCTCTGGAGTTGGGAGTGATCAACTGTCAATTTCTTATCACAGTGTAGAAATGGAGATCGACCTCGCAGTCCTTCATTGCATGGCTGTGTGGAGCTCCATGTTGAGAAAATAATTCTTAGGTGACCTGCACACTACTTCCTGAGTCCCATACATCTATTTATCTCATTGAATATGTGTGCATGAAGCACATATATGGATTGTATCACTTCAAGGTAGACCCAACACTCTTTCCTACGGATCGTGGTCCTTGGTACCTTGACCCAACAATATTTGACAATTTACATTACCCCTAAGACCAAATCCTCTATTCCCACATTTAATATTGCAGTTACCAACCCATATTCCATTAAATATTTGTACTATTATTATTAGAGAAATTTCATATCGAAATATTCACAGTGGTGCAACATTCTAATATTCATATTGTCGACCTTCGATATGACGAGCTCGTTGTGCTTAACGCTTCCCACATTTCTCAATATAGGATTGAGGGTCATGACTTGCCACTTAGCCTTGAGGTGCTAGAGTGTTTTTTATCCCACCCTGGGATTTTTTTCCTTTGTTAAGTGCTTACCACACTTGGCTCTTTAAGTTCTTCTTGACCATGGTTCCAACCTAATATCAAAGCCCCCTTATCAGAACCTTTTCAAGTATCAAGTGTTACAAAGTGTCAACATCCTCAACCTCTGATACACTGGTGTCTGATATGACATCATCATTCCACATGGCACCTTATGAGTGGTGACATGTGTTGCCCATATTTTCCCCTTAGGACCCCTCAAAACAACAAAATCTCCTGCCATGAGTCCTTCTGTATCGCCACGTCATACTGACGGTAGATGCCACTGTATCTTATTGGGACCAATCATATGCCACCACATGTCCTATTAGAGTAGAGAGAAAAGAGCCCACCCACCTTTGGTTTTGTGATGAAATCCTTTGTTAATACTTTATTAGGGTTCCCAATAGTTTTTAACACTATCAATTTTTAAAGGTTGTCATCTTAAGAAGTTTCGATCCTCTGATTCGTCGACCTTCCAATGTGTTGTTGCTTCGATATTCAAGACCTATGATATGTGATGTGCCAATATGCTTGATGCTCTAATGTTGTGATTTCTGATACCTCTAGACCTCCAATATGCAATCTCCGATATATTATACCTCTAATATTCCTTCCTAAGGCTTCAATCCTTCAACTTTAGTGGACCATATCTTTTGATCAGGGAGTACATTTTTGGACTTCCATAAGTCATTGAAAAGCTTGTTCAGAGGAATTTCCAATGGAGAGGGTCCTCTTTAGGATTTGAGTCCTTCTGCTGCTTGGAAAATGACTACAAAATTCTCTGCTCATTTACTCGTTAGACAGATGGAAACAAATTTTGCAGTAAGTGACAACATTGGCTCCAATTGCGGACAACGCCTTGCTAGCAAGGTGCTGAGAACCTGCAGACTAGTAGCCTTAACCATTGGGCATGGAGTCAAAATTATATTGAACCTATAAAGATAGAAAATATCCATGGAAATTTATTTTCTAGGCATCCTTTCCTTCATAGAATTGAAATGAAAAACTACAAACTCTAAAAACTGGAAATTAAACACTCACACAGTGAGCTTATTTATATACAACTCCTACTTAGGCATAGGTCGCAATTCACCCAAGTGAGGTTGACCCTCCAATGATACCAACCCAACATTTGAGTACTAGACCTTATTCCATTGTTCTCCTGGAAGTTAAGAATTAAAACATGCATGCACCACTACTCCCAAACCAATATTTGATGCTCAACTCTTTTAATCACCCCCATGAACCTTCTAGTTGGGCCTGGAATTGATATATATTGTTTCAAGCCAAAGAAAGATGTTTACAATAATATTTAAATAGTGGAGTGTCCAAGGTGAGATATATTCAACCCACACTTGACTTTATCACCTGATAGAGGGAATGTAAAAATTGTCGTATCGAAGGATAAATATTCTGATTCGTTCCCTGGAAATGATACCAGAAAGATGTTGTATCTTTTTCTATCTCTTGTCACAAAATTGATTTCAGAAGATATAGAAGCCTCCTAAAGACAACCTCTAGGTTGATAGGAGACCAATTCCTTGGGCATACGAGAGGATTGATTTTGAAGATTATCTAAATGCTCTCTGTTGCGCTCCATGTGTCACATAATTGGAAAAGTGATAATTCGGGGCTTGGTTCCTTAGCCCTTCATCAGGGTAAACTCAAGAAAATACACACTGGTAAATAGTGCTAATATCAAAGAGAAATGACTTGGATCTAGTAGCTGATACACAACAATATGAATCTTAACATTTTTTGTTGTTGTATAGATGACCAGAAGGAAAGAAAGGAGATAAATCGATGTAGAGAGATATACATAACACAAGATCCTAAGCAACAATATCCGACAAAAATATGGAAGAGTGAGGAGGTGAAAATGCATAAAAGGTGGAGTGCAAATAAAGCTCTCAAGCTCTATGCTTGATGAGTACATTTGTCCCAAAACAAAAATAAGTAAATGTTGTGCACATACAGGTACTATAGGCTATCAAATAACATGAGTAAATATGTTTTTACATAGGCACTTTTACTACTTAGAAAAAAACACACAACCATGAATGAGAGTGAAACCAATAGCTTCATTAGATGATTTCAGAGGAGGAAAGACATACATAAAGTGATATACAAAGGGGAAAACAAACTCTGCATTGACCTAAATGGAATCAACAAAACTCCTTCATTAATCCTTGAAGATGGAGTAAATCACCAATCCATTAAATTTAACAATTTTACATTCCTGAGCACCACAAGAACAAGCAAATTGAGCCAAAGTCGAACCACTTTATCTACAAATAGAGGGCCTCTAGAGTGCAGAAGTTGGGAACCTATCTTAAGTGTTTATTACCTCTATTTATAAGGAGAAGAGGATCTTTGAACAACAATTACAAAATATCTCAGCTGAGCTCCAGCTGTGTGATTGACTAGTTATCTCGGTGTGCGGAGTTTTTTCTTCCCAAAATGATTACAGTCAGATTTTATTATGTTTTTGAAAACGAAAAAATTACATAATAATAGACATAAATAAAACTGACTGATGGTTGAGGAAAATATCTCCCTTCCATTCCTATGATGGTCTCTGATCATGCCACATCTTTTCCATAATGTTCATCTTTAGTTGTTCAACCAGTTCACCAGTTGATTTCACATTAATTACTTGAATTCCCCACCCTTTGGAGCTAGGAGTGATCAATTGTGAGTTTCTCGTCACAATGAAGAAATGGAGATCGACCTGGTAGTCCTTCATTACATGATTGTGTGGACCTCCATGCTGAGAAATTAATTCTCAGGTGACCTGCACACTTCTTCCTAAGTCCCATACCTCCGTTTATCTCGTTGAAGACGTGTGTGTGGAGCACAGAGATGGCTTGTATCACTTAAAAGAAGACCCAACACTCTTTTTTGCAAATTGTGGTCATTGCTGCCTTGACCCAATGATATTTGACAGTCGCCATTACTCCTGAGACCAACTCCTCTATTCCTACATTCAATCTTGCAGTTATCGATCCATACACATTTAACTCTCTGAACCATGCTTATCAAAGAAATTCCATATCGCAATATTCATAGTGGTTCATAATTCTAATATTCTAATTTCCAACCTCTGATATGATGAACTGTTTGCACTTAGCCCTTCCTGTATTTCTCACCATAAGATCGAGGGTCATGACTTGCCACTTAGCCTTGAGGTGCTAGAGAATTTTTTTATCCCGCCTGGGGCTATTTTTCCTTTGTTAAGTGCTTAGCGCCCTTAGTTATTTAAGTTATTCTTGACCATTGTGCGAGCCCAATATCGAAGCCCCCTTATGGGAAATTTTTCAAGTATCAAGTGTTACAACGTGCTGCCATCCTCAACTTCCAATATGATGTCGTCACTCCATGTAGTACCTCATGAGTGGTGACACGTGTCAGCCAAATTTGTCCCCTTAGGTCGCCTCAAAAACCTAAAAATTCCTGCCACATATCCTTCCATACTGCCACGTCATGCTGACGTCAGATTCCACTGTATCTTATAAGTACTAACCATATTTCACGACATGTCCTACTAGAGGAGAGAGAAAAGGGCCTGCCTGCCTTAGGTTTTGAGATGAAATTATTTGTTAATCCTTTATCAACATTCCCAGTGGTTTTTAACACTATTAGTGCTTTATGCATATCACAAATTTTTAAAGGTTTTCACCTTAAGAAGTTTTGATTCTTTGATTTTTTGGCCTTCCGATCTATCAATGCTCTAAGATTCAGGACCTCTGATATGCGATGTATTGATATATCTAACCTCTGATATGCGGTTCTTATATGCATGATGCTCTGACCTTATCATTGTTGATGTGCCTGATTCTATAATGTTGCTATCATCGATACGTCTGGACCTTCAATCTTCTATCTTTGATATATCGAAACTCTGATATTCCTTCCTAAGGTTTCAATCATTGAACTTTAGTAGACCATATCTTTTGATCCAGGAGTCCATTTTTAGATTTCTACATATCATTGGAAATATTTTTCATAGTAATTTCCACTGTAGAGGTTCCAATTTAGGCTTTGAGTCATTTTTATACTTAGAAAATGACTGCAAACTTCTTTGCTCATTTACCCTTGGGACAACTACAAACAAATTTTTCAGTAAGTGACAACACCACTATTGGGGCTAGTGGATTGTCAATATAATATGTATTCTTGGAACTTTCACTTTCATAAAAGCTCAGGTCCAACACATTTTCATATATATGTTGTGAATATAGTAGGACTATTCTTGTTATGTTTGCAATATATGTTATTTCACTTAGGGTAACACTTATGAACTATTTCGTTTGCACTATTATTAATCTTGTTGAATGTGTTTTGTTGTTTAATTCCATCATGGTTAACGTGTGAATTATTTTCTAGGCTAACTCGTGATGTCTTTTTTCTCGAGTGTTCCTTTCAAGTTGCATAATATTATAGGCTTCTAAGGGGCCCACTCATCTTCCCATCCTATGTTAGAACTTTTCATACAATTGATCCTCCATAGAGTCATACACTTATTCACCAAAGTCATGATTACACCACTTTATGTGTTATTGTAGCTAGGGAACATCATTAAAATCCACTGGTTCGGCAACTAGATCATATTCCGGATGGGACTCCTACACGAAACAATGTGAGGTCTAATTGGGACATCATATCGAGGAGACCCCTTGAATGTTTGCTTGTCCAACACCATTAAAAAGTCCTTAACTATTGCATACAGAAAGAGAATGATCAATTAAAGGCTCAAAACTTTAGACTTCAGGTAGAAACTAGAGTATTGTAGGCCAGACTATCATCACCAGGGAGATCAATAGATATACTAACGAGAAAAAGGGAGAAATTATCATCATCATTATCATCAACGCAATAGGACTTTCGTGATATAGCTTACAAGATGGATACCCAAAATTTTGAGATTTTGTTTTGGCTTGCATGAGGAAATGCAAGAATATCACCATGGGGGAGATGTTGAACCCCAAAGATTTCATCACTGGTTGTTCTATTTTTATACTATGTCCTTACGCATCATACCCTTTTTTCCACTTGAACATATCATATTAGCCTCCAATGCCTCTCAATATTGTAGTCAGGTACTATTTGCTTCATTCTTCAAAGGGTCAGAGGGTTTGTGAGGTAGGAAATTATTGCTGCTACATGCACATGTAAATCATCCTACATAGTTTAGTAAGGGCTACTTCATAATTCATTAATTCTAGGAAACTCTTCATCACTTTAAAGAAACGTAAACATTGAAATGGGAACTGATATGATTACCCGATTTTTTGACGTAGAAAATAAATGAACCGATTTTGAAAAGTGTTGATATATATATATATATATATATATATATATTATATATAATAATATATATATATATATATATAGTATAATACACAATTATAGACACATACAATTTTATAAATACTACATGATGCAGCATGTTGAATATTTGCAGCACAGCACTATTTTGCATTTAAATTTGCTAATGTATTACAATTTAAATAACTATATCTACAATTAACAATTTTGTAGTCTTCTCTTCATATTACTTGTTTTTTCTTTGATTTTTTTTTTGTAGTTAGGTCTTTATTGTCTTGCATAGTTAAATAAAAAGGTTGATATTTTAAAGTTTTGATATTCTACATATTTATATATCATTAATTAATTTTTCAATGCACAACAAATAATCGTCTCTAAAAAAAATAATTTTTAACAATTGACATAAAAATAAACATTTTGAACATAAATATAACAAAACAATTACACATTTTGATAATTTTGCTAGAAATGACATGTCAAAATCACAATTTTTATAGGCAGATTTTAACAAAATATAATAATAATCATAGTTTTTTTCAAAAAATAATGATTCACATAAAAATTAAAGTGAAAATCACATATTACAAATATTGAACATATAACAACATTAATTGAGTACTTATTCTTCTCATAAAATGTGAAAGTCAAAACATTACAAGTATAACTAATTAATAGTTACAAAAATGAGCTTGATTTCCATGAATAACTTAAATTTAATCAATTATATCACACAATCCAAACTCTTCATCCTGTAGAGTTTCATCATTGTCTTCTTCCACAATATTTTCTGCTTCAGTTTGCTCATTTTCATCTTCTGATGGATCGTTGATGTTTGCGAATCTCCCATTGTATGCATTTTCAATCATTCCATCTAATGGTGGTTGAGGTTCCTTTCCCTTTTTGAACACATGTGATTCACTAAAATACATTTTCCTCAACCCAATTTCTTGCATTTCATCTCGAATAAATTGAATAGCATTAATATGGATGTTAAAAACCACAATATTTACATCCATATACATGTGTACCTATAACAATATCATCAAAATTCATATCAAAACCATATACCAAATCATATACCAAAACATATATTAAAACATATACTGAACACCATATCTAAGAATATATCAAAACATCATAGACCATATACCAAACCATCATAAAGAATATAAAAACCACCACAAAGCATATACTAAACCACCATAAAGCATATACCAAACCACCATAAAGCACATACCGCACCACCATATCGAAACTACTTTGCCTCAACCGGTAAACAAGGAAGGATACATAGCCTACATCTGATCCACCATCACCCAGGTAATGTTATCAGGCCCAAAGTGCTTCCATTGCACTTTAACTTGCTTAATTACTTGGTTCCGCAGCATAAGCACCTTTTTTTTCAATATACACTCAGGCTCCGACAAGAATTCCATATCTAGTTCCACCTGTAATACAGTGTAGTCAATCACATGATCAACATCCTTAACATGCTTATTAAGAAAAAATATGCATTGAAAACATCATGGAATTTGATAGGATACTAGCCCAATCCTCTCAATAATACTGAACGGTCCACAAAAACATGGTTCTAGCTTAGCACATGATCTAATCCACAAGGAGATCTTCTTTGGTTTGATGCACAAATACACTTATTCCCCAACCTGGAATTCCCTGAACAACCTGTTCCTATATTCATAAATCTTTTTCCTATCATAGGTTGCCCTTACATTCTTCTTTATGACCTGCATTTCTTATTTCATGTCTAGCAACATATCTAGTCCAATCAGAACCCTGCTAACTGGATCACTCCAAATAATGGGAGTGTTACAACTCTGCCCATATAATGCCTCAAAAGGACTCATCCTCAATGACTCTTGATAACCATTTTTGTATGCGAACTCTACCAAAGGGAGATGCTCTTCCCACCTCTGTTGCTAATCCATCACATACATCCTCAACATGTCCTCCAATATCTTGTTGACCATCTCTATCTATCCATATGTCTATAGATGATACAGTGTACACTATGCGGAAGGCCAACTATGTGCCCAAACCTGTAAATAACTCCTTCCAAAACTTGGAAGTGAACTTCACATCCCTCTCTGACACAATATTCCTTGGAAAACCATGTAGTCTGACTATATCTCTAAGGAATAGATGTGCCACATCACTAGCTGAGAATGTAGACTTCACCTGAATGAAGTGTACAACCCTTGTTAACCTGTCCACAATGACCATGATGGAGTCATGCTGCTTCACTTTCCTCAACAACTGTGTGATGAAATCCATGGAAATAACCTCCCATTTCCATTCAAGGATTGTAATCGACTGTAGCAGTCCACCTGGATGTTTACACTCTACTTTCACTCACTGACATTTGAAACACCTTACCACAAACTCTACTACATCCCTCTTCCAATTTGGTCAATAATATAATTTATTCACCCTTGTTAGTTACTCTTGATACCATGGGTGACCCAAATAAGATTTCAAATGAAAATCCCTCAAGATCACCTTCTTGAGCTCACTACTGTTGTTACACTGAAATTTGTCACCATGACTATCTGCAGTTGATATGGCTCCATCAATAGTCATATTATCCTCCTTGTCAAGCCTTATACCTCTGCTCTCCATCTCAAACTTCAAAAAAGAGAGAAAGTCATTAAAAATCATGTTTATCTCTGGGTACGCAGGTTCTCTCTACCTTGCCTGCGTGTACGCATCCCAAGCTCATTGTACCTACATACTTGTACGCTCTGTAAGCCAAGGGATGGGTGCGTACTCCTATATAGGTCAAAAGGCGCGAGTTTCATCTTAAAAAAGTTACTTGTGGTCACTTCTAGAGCTTTCTAGAAGAGTGTTTGACGTGTATTGAGCGCCTCCAGATGGTTCATGCATCCCTATGATAGAGGAACTTATCCCATAAAGAGAGGAGCTACCCCATCCAAAAGAGGGAGTATCCCATTGATGTTGGAACTGAATAACTTCCTCTAGAACACTATAAATACAGGCATTGGGCCAGAGGAGGGGAGGTTGAAAGCTGAACATTCCAAAGGGTAAATGCTGCTGGAATTAGGACTTCCATGGTTAACTTGTGAGGAGAGATTACCATCCTTTCTTGTTGCCATATTGGAAGTGGGTGAGCTTGTCAAAGTAGAGGAAATCTCTTGCTGGACCCTGGGAGGAGCTTGCACAACACCAAGGCTCAGGTTGTAGTGGTTCCTTTTTTGTTTCCTTAATACAAATAAGTCCATTATTCTCAATGATTTGTTGTTAATGAATTATTTCATGTACTCCTTGGTTTATATGATGAATATGTTTTGTTTTATGAAATATTTAGGTGTTATGTAATCGTTTGACTGTTAGTGTATGCAGGTCTTTGAGGAGGGTCTCTGGATCAGCAAGGCTGACGCTACAACAAGCGTGGATTTGAGAGTAGGAATGAAACAACACTTGGTTCTCATGAATAATGTAGTTTAGAGAAGGATTGCTCTTGTTTGTCTTGTTTGTCACTAGAGAGTCTTAGACTCCTAGGGAGGTTAGGTTTGTCCGCAAAAATAACTCTTTCCGCATGACAAATTGGCGACTCCACTGAGGAATCCATTGATGTGAATGATTTTTCCTTTCTTTGATACTTTGATTTGAGAAACTCTGATTTCTTTCTAGTTTTTGACTAATTGACTATGAATTTGGGTGGAATAGCTTAGGGTTGAGTTAGTTTGTATTTTTCTTGATTTTGAGAGCAGTATGCACCCTCTAAGTTAGACACAGTGCGTACCTATACGCACTGTATCTTTGTACACAGAGCGTGGATGCACCTGGTCAAATAGGCTGCCTGCGTACCCCTGTCAAAAGCTTAGAAAATTTCAATTTTTTCCCTTTTACCCATTAGATTTTGTTTATAGTTTATTTATTGTTGCCCAGATCCACTGGTTACCTGTCAGAAGCTTTCATCTTGGCTAATTTCATTGGTATTCCTGCTTTAAGCTTTTATCAATTGGGTGTTTTGAGTCTCTTTTTTGAGAAATTCTAAATTTTATTTCCTTTGGTCATTACTTGGAGGTTTTTCTCAGTCTTCTCACAATTTTGCATCTTTTTGCTCTTGTTTTTGCAGAAAAAATTGTGTATGAGTGTTAATCGCCTTTGAGTGTTTTTAATTTTTTTAATCTTTGGAACTCTCACCCAATTTTCTCGACTTGCACTTGATTGGTTCTTAGATTACATTAGAATCATCTTGTGTTTGAGAATTCTCTTGCATAGATCACATTTGCATAATTAGAATTCTCATTTTCAGAATATGAATGAAAAATGTGCATAGATTACATTTGCATAATTTTCAAGTGAATTGTGCGTAGATTACAATTGCATAGTTTACATTCTGAAAAATCAATCGTAGATTTAGATCAGTTTTCTTTGATTTGAATTTACATATTTTTATGCTTATTTTAAACACACAAAAATAAAAATAAAAACTATTTTGGAATTGATTTGCACTAGTTTTTCTTGATGAAATTAGTGCATTAGAGAATTTGTTATATTTTCTCTTAGTGATCAATTTTTTGCATTGTTGGAAGTGAATGGAAACTCTCTCCTTACTTTAGTTAGGATTCATCAAATTGAAAAGATTACATTATCATATTCGACTACATTCAGTTTTGGGTCGGGTCATAACACCATTGGTTTCATATCCATTTACTCTTTTGAGTAATAACAGCCTAAATAACACAGCGCTTAATTAAAATTCATCTAGTAATTTTTACATTTTTAGGGCTCTTTCCACCAATCTAGCTTAGTCTAGTGTCTTGGAATAGGTTTTAGTTAACTCTCCAAGATAGTCAAACAAACAAGTAATTGATCTTGCGGTAGAGAAAAATCAAATTGTTACATCTATGCTCTGGGAAAGCTCCTCTTAAAGGAGAAGCACGAGATCGTGTCCGAACTAGTGTGGGAATCAATCCTTCCTCATTGGGAACAATGCCAGATATTCACGTATTACAAACGGTAAACCTCGGATTAACCATTGTCGAGGAGCCTGGGGTCACTTGTTGGAACCTTGGATTAACCATTGTCAAGGAGCCGGTAAGGGGATTGAGCTTGATACTCTGCCCTTGCATGCTGTCGGAGTGTAGACTGTTCCCCCAAGTGTATTTGTTTCTGTTGGTGACCTTAGTGACCATTATCTTAGGATTCTACCCAAGGTGACGATGGAGGGAAGATCCCATTGTACCTGGAGCAGACGTCGGCTAGACTCACTTGGATTTTCTGGGGGGTTCTCTTCACTCGAGACGGTTAAGTGGAGAAACTTGTCTCAGTCTATTCATTAAGCAGGTTGTCGGGGTAACTGTTCCAACCGCCATTTCTGTATTGAATTTTGCGACGTTGGATTTCATCACCAACTAGTGTTTTCGGTACGGAAAGTTACTGTTTGCGTGTGGTTTGATTCCTAGATTTGATAGCGCGTGTTAATTTGTTTGTTTTTACTTTTAGAGACCATAGGTGTGAATTATGAATTTTAATTGTTAGGTGTGAATTGTGAATTGCTAATTTTAGTTTTAAATTGTTAATAAAATTCACTGAAGTTGAATATAATGGCAAATGTTCTCGAATTTACCAACCTAGGAACCCCTCTTAATGAGGATCCTAGTACTTTTCCTTTCTTTGGAAATGTTGTTCCTCCTTATATGGCTACTTTGTCATTACCTGGATTTACAATAGGTTTACCGATATGGTTATTTTCAACTTCGTTGGCCCCAAATACTTCAATTGTTTCACCTCAACCGAATGCTTCACCTCAACAGAGTTCACCATCTCAACATCACCAACCTTCTGTTGTCCCTTTACCTTCTTCGCCTAATTTTTGTTCCTCCATTTCTTCCTCTTCGCTTGGTAAAAGCCTCGATGCTTGGCTAAGAAGAAGAAGAAAGGGAACAAGAAGAAGAAGAAGAAGAAGAAGCAAGATAAGAAAGAAGTCAACCAACCAACCACGACTGTAAGTTTTAGTTGTGTTGAGGGAAATTCCGACATGCATCGTAAACCCAAATACCCTTGCAGGCTTTGTAAGGGTGACCACTTCCTTATCAATTGTCCTGGTATTCCAAAGGTTTTGGAAGTATGGTCAGAAAAATCTCATCAACTTTCCATTGATCCATCAACCAATGATAGTCAGGTTGCTAGGAAAAAGGGTAAAGTTAGGTTTCCTTGTATGTTATGCAATGGGAGTCATCAAACTGACATTTTCCCTCACATGGATCAAGCCAAAAAATTGTTGGAAAACCTTACTGTTCCACAGCAATAATTTCCAACTGGTTACCGTAAACTTTTACCCAATCTACTGTCAACTGACGAAGTGATTGATCTAATTTCAAGTACAGTCGATCCCACTTTTCCATTGGAGCGTGAAACTCGTATCACTCAGGTTGATGATCCATTAGTTGATCAAGTGGTAAATTCAATTTCACATTCGATCGATCCCACTTTCCCTTTAGAGAGTGAACTTCATACCACTCAGGTTCTTTTTGTTACATCAGATTCCTCTATGTCAGGGGGCATTTCACCTATTTCTACAGAACCCCCTCCAAGTACTGAGGTCTTTTCCTTTGATTGGAACAGACTGACAGAACCTCGTCTTCCTTCCTCCATCCTTTTCCAAATCATTGTCAAGGCTGGTGGTAGGGACATGCATCGTACACAGGTAGATGAAGGTGCTTCTGTTAGTATTTTAT
>APFE031721018.1:0-21987 GCA_000404065.3 Pinus taeda | reverse complement strand
TAGAGAATCAAAGGAGCCCAACTGCTTAATCTGGGCCCTCAGATGAAATAAGGGTAGTCTGTAGATAGGAAAGCATGAGAAAGAAAAATTGGAATGATGGGTTTGCAAGTCTAAGTGCACCCAAACCAAAAGAAGAAAAAATGTTAGGTAAGTAGGTTGGGTAGGTAGTTTTGAGGTTGTTGAATCTTGATTGCTGATCAGTTACAGGTTTCCAGGAGTCATCTTTACTCAGGACACAATCACCAGGCAATTCTATGCGAGAAGCTCAAAAACAGGCATAACTAACTTCCTTTCTCCATCTCCCCCAATCATTAACTAATTTCCCCAAAAGGGGTCAAGATCTGCTTGATACCTCTTAAGTTCCATCATTTTCATATCATTAGCTTGGGTGAAGATCTGCTTTACTCAAAGATATTCCATACTCTCTCTAAAAGGTTCAATCCCCTTGTAACAACCTAAGATCTCCCGAACTTAGCTCTTTCTTACCATCTCCTTATTAACTACTGACATTATTATTTAACTCCCTATATTTTCCCATCCTACTACTAAAACTATGTAAATAATCATCCCCTATGAAAATATCCCTCCCCCTGGTTGAAAAATAACCATAAGTACCCCCAGGAATTGTTCAGTTTATCTGAAACTTAGCAAGAACCCTCATGCTGCCCCTTCAAACCATCTTCTAAATACAATGGACTCCTTCCAGAGTATAAAATCCCTTTTGAGGTTATCGGACCCCTTTCGAAATCTCAAATGCTTGTCTAACGCACCTGCTCACTCCTTTCGACCGCAATAGACCCCTTGCCGACCTCCTTAACACTCCGCAGATCCTAGTAAGCCAGCTCGCATCGCAAGATCGCAATATTCTCACCATATAAGTTATGACCCATCGGTCGTTACCCGATGCGATATCGCGATATCGGCGATCGATAATCACAAGCATCGCATCTCCAACTAAAATACCTTCCCGTTCCCCGCCGATGCGATATTGCGATCCCATCGGAGAAGTTCATCGCATCGCCTTCAAATATGAGCACCCTACCATGTCACATCTGTACCAGGGACCCACCGCTGACGTCATCCGTCGTACTGCCGACATCATGCTGACGTCAGCAACCAAGAAACCGAAAATTTGCGTAGGAAGAAAAATCGCACTTCGGAGCTCCAGAACAAGAAACAGAGGCAGTTTTCGATGCGCGATTAGCACGAAGTGATAATCGCGCATCTCTACAAGAAATAGGCTGTTTTGGGGAATCTTTGGAGAATCTTTTGATTCCTTGGCCCGTTTTGCGCCGAAAAAGCCTGAAATCGCCCGATTTTGCCAAATTAATCCGGTTTAAAGACAGGAAAGGACCAGTGACAGAGATTAAAGAGTATCAGATTAAATCAATAGGGAAAAAGCATGTCAAAGAGTATCAGCAAGTGGCGGAAACCATCAATGTAGTGGCAAAGAGTATCAGCGAAAGATCTTAACACCAACCCAAAGCAGGAGAACATTTAATACCTTCCAGCAAAGTCAAAGAAAGAGGGCGAGGCCACTCAAAACTGTCAAATCATGGTTATTGCACATTTAAATCACACCAGAATAGAAATATAGATCCCGAAGCACAGTTATTCCAGTAGTACCACATCGAGCGTCCAAGGGCCACATTGCACTCCTTTCGATTCAGCTGCCTCTAGCGCAGCCCAAAGGACTTACCTGCATTTAACTCCAGCAACACTTAGGTTTTAGAAAAGCTTTTCCGGTAGACCTATTTAGGTCAATTGTAATAAATGAATTTCTGATATTTTGCATATATATACCACCCTGAAAGATGGAGTAAGGGGTTGGTTGGTGGGTGAGTCGAGGAAATTGCTTAATCTTTGATATCTCGACATTTCCTTCAAGCAGAGACCCGCACTGTAACTGTCATACTTTCTATAATCAAAGACTGTTGAAAGCATGGATTTCGAAACTGTTTGATGTGCTTGATTGGCCGAAGAGTGATTACGGAATTCCTGTGCTTCTACATGGTTCAATAAGTGTTTCTCAACTCTGTTAATTTTCATGTTTGTTTTACCACAGTTCCGCCATCTAAAGTGCAGAAAAGAAGAATAGCTTAGGATTTGTTTAACTACACCTTAAGCTCAATTTCTGCATTTTTCATGTTTTCATCAGAAATAGTTATGAACATGTATACTTAAATGATCTTGTTTACGCTGTTTCTTACACATATGAATGAGAGTTTAGGAATTCTTAGCTGCTCCTAGATAACCATTCATCCACTTCTCCTCATTTTCAGTCTGATGAAATGATTCTCCTTTGCCTTTCATCTTTGATCTTCATTCCATCCCTTCAGTAGATTGATAATTGTATCATGTGTGGCTATCTCGCTCCTTAATCCTCTTGTGACCAAGAAAACGCAATAGCAAGCCTTAATCCATGACTCCATGCCCAATGGTTTGAAACTTATCACACCTTACCTTGCATCAAACACAAACAAAACCTGAGCCAAAGCTAGCCTAAAAAATATCAACAAGTTGAATCATTAAGAGAGACCCTTCTAATTGCGGTGGGCTAGAACCTGCATCCAAAGATTGGTTTGTGGTTACCTCGGCCATATCCCTAAAAGGAGGCCTAGGGACACCTGTTTGATACAGAGTTGAAACAAAGGTCAAGCGACACCACCATAAGCATCAAGCCCCCTATTCAAACTCCTGAGAAGGGCTACCAACTCTAACAATAGCAACAATCATCCAGCCAAGTTTGTGCAAAACTTGAACATTGTGTTGAATGTTGAGAGCATGGGCATGGATCAATATCATCAATATTGTTTGTTTCATCAAGAATATAAGTCAGAAAAAATATGCTCGCAACGGAATCACTACATGAATGCTCTCGCTACACATTTCATCGACACAATACTTTCATATGAGAAGACAAAGATTGCAGAAAAAAAGAAGGAATCTGTTGCAACCAAAGAAACTGCAAGTGTTGGGCATGCAATAAATATGCTTAGTTGTGTATATGCAACTAAAAATAAAATTTCTAAAAAGCGGCCACACAGTGAAAACCCAAATCAAAAGAAGAATGGTCGATATAACTTGTGAATGAAAGATCCATCTTCCAAACCAGAGTTGACAAGGAATAAATTGAAAGAACATTTGTTAAGGAAGATCACACTACCTTTCAACTTAGCTCAAATCACTCAGAGAAAGTTTGGAAACACTGCTACAACAAATAATACTTCCGCCAACAGTAAAAGTAAGTCCATCACTCTAGAAGTATCAGATCAAGTTACTCCTCCAGACACTTCAGTGATGCCCACCGCTCTTGATTATAATATAGTCTAAGGCACGAATAAAATCCATGCTAACATTTCACTCTTCGAACTTACAAGGATCGTGAGCCAACGGGAACTGCTTATCTGTGCTCTCGAACAACCTACCTCAGGTAATACTGCTTCTTCACAGAAGGGATCTGGTAAGTCTTCTAGTCCCCTGGAATTTGTACTTAATGCATTAACATTAGATGCTAACACACTCTACCCTTCATTTTTGTTAACATTGGAAATTTTTAATTATAATGTTCACAATTTCTTAGTTGATTTCGGTGCATCTGTAAACATAATTCTATTATCTGTAGCTAAGAAAATCAATGCAAAATGGGATAAAATAGATGCCCATATAATTCATCTGGACAAGAATCTTATCCACGCGATTGGTGAACTAAGAAATGTGCCTATGCGCTTGTCATCCGATCAATGAGTTCACTAGTGTATAAATATAGTAATTGTGGACATCCTGTAAGCATATGGTATTTTGCTAAGTAAAAACTGGTCCAACAAATTACATGGGTATTTTTCTACCGACTGGTCACATTTATGGCTTCTGTAAAAGGGAAGAAATAACCAAATCTGGGTAGAATCAGAGCCTTATAAAGAGCATACTGTCACACCCTTCAAGGGAAAAAATGAACCAGTTGCTTTCACAAATTCAATATTTGGTAATTTTTTCTTGGAGACTAAACCAGGGTACTACCTTGCTCAGCCTTCCATAGTCCCACTAGACACACAGTTGAAACTCCTTCCTTGTCCAATTGGTGCAAATGACCTTTGTAGAGTTGATAATAGTAGTACTAGTACTAGTTTAGGGTGTAGCTCTTGTACATATGATGTTGGGAATTTGTTTTTTGATAGCTCCAAGACACAGGAGGGCTTTGACACTGGTTGTGTTTTAGTAGACTCGCGATAGAGAAAACACCTGATCTCAGGTCACTTGGAATTTGAGTGCACTAACAACACAATGGAATATGAAGCACTCTTCATGGGTTTATAGAAGGCCATTGACCTCAATGTTGGGTTTCTTAAAGCAATAGGTGACTCAAAGATCGTCGTGTGGCAGGTAAGAAATACTATACACTATGTTTCGTCTAATTTGAAAAGTTATCAAAAAAGTTATGGTGTTGAATTTTTCAATTCCAAGTCTTTAATATCATATATGTTCCTAGAATGCGTAACACAACTGTAGATGCATTAGAAAATGTTATTGCTAGGTTTTCAATGCTTAGGGAAGTTTTTTCTGTTGAAATTCTTTATAAACCATCCATCCCTGATAATATCACTAATTTACATGTTGTTAATGATGAACAATAGATACAACATTTCATGGAGAACGCTGATGTATCCAAAGATGAAACTATTGAAGAAGAAGAGCACAAAAAAGCATTTCAAGATACAGCTCGTGTGAACAATGAGAACCCAATGCCAAATGGCATGGTATCATTACAAAATATGTATGACTTGTAGAATCACTTTAGAGGGCTAGTCAATGACAAAACCCACATTTCAACGCTGTCACATGAACAAATTAATCTTGGAATGGAGAAAGATCTGAAGTTTGTTAATCTCGGCACTTACTGCACACCACAGGAGTGGCAAGCCTTTATAAGCTTATTCAAGTAGTACCGATATGTTTTCGCGTGGAGATACAATGAGATCAAAACTTACAACATGTGAATATTCCATCACATTATCCCAATAAAGGAAGGGTCTAAGCCTTATCAACAAAAGTTACGAAAGATACATCCAATGCTTGAGCCCCTGATTTAGAAATATTTAAGGAAGCTGATGGATGCTCAGATCATCTATAAAGTGTGACGTTCAACCTGGGCATCAAATCTAGTCCCAGTGAGTAAGAAGTCTAAGGAAATAAGCTTGTGTGTAGATTTCTGAAATCTTAATCGTGCCTCGGACAAAGAAAACTACCCTATGCCATCTACAGAACATATATTGCAGATAGTATTGGGGTCAGAAATGTTCTCTTTTCTTGACGGTTATTTTGGATACAATCAGGTTCTGGTCTTGGAGCCTGACATACTTAAGTCTATTTTTCAAACGAAGTGGGGCACATTCACATTTAAAAGAATGTCATTTGGGCTGGTTAATGCCAGTGCGACCTTTCAACATGTAATGGAAATCATGTTTCATAGAATGATTAGATAGAGTGTGGTGTATCTTCATTATGTCATAGTCTTTTCAAAGAAGAGATCTAACCACCTACACCACTTGAAGCAAATCTTCGAGTGATGTCAAATGTATGGGATATATCTTAATCCCAAAAAGAGTATTTTTGCAATGTTCGAGGGAAACCTCTTGGTCCATATTATCATGAAAAGTGGGATTAAAGTGGAAAGGGTTAAGGATATTACACATATTCCTTTCCCAATGAACAAGAAAGCCATGCAGTCCTTCTTGGGAAAACCAACTTTCTCGACAAGTTCATCTCTAATTACACTCAAATTGTTAAACCTATACATGAGATGGTAAAGAAGGACACGATATACAAGTGGGATAAAAGTGAAAAGGATGTGTTTTCCCATATTAAGCAAGCTATTGCAGAAGAATTAGTCTTATACAACCTATATTTCAACAAATATTTTCTGTTCTACACCTTCGCTTTTGACACTTCTCTTGTCGCCGTACTTACATAGAAAGATGATCAAAACAATGAGCACCTAATATCTTTTATAAGGGCCAACCTACAAGGACCCAAACTTGACTATCCTTCCATTGATAAACATGTGTATGTAGTCTATAAGCCGGTAAATCACTTCCAGCCTTATCTCTTGAAGAAACATTGGATTATCTTTGTTTCGCACCCAACAACCAGATCATTATTTGTCCAACAAGAGCTGGGTGAGAGAAGAGTGAACTGGAAGACTGGTCTGCAAGAGTATGACTTAGAATTCAAACCAGTTCACACTATCAAGGGCCATGGTCTATGTCATAGAACAAGAGAAGTGGTGAATGAGAAAGAATCTGATCCATTCAGTTGGGAGCAAGAAATCAAGATGTATAATGTTGAGAGAGCCTCCCCCACTTCTATCTCTAAATCTTGGTACATGGATGCACATCAGTATCTCGAGCATGGCACTTTTCCCTCTCACTTATCTGCACAGAAGAAGAGGGAATTCATAATTAAAATCATTATCTTACCAGTTGGCACGTGGGGTGATTTTGAGAAAGAATCATAATGGAGTATTGCTCAAGTTCCTGGAAGCACATGATTCAAAGAAAGTGTTGCGTGATATCCACGATGGCCCAGTCGGGGGACACTTTGCAGGTGACACAAACGCACAAAATTATGTGTTGATTTTTATTGGCCAACATTATTCAAAGCTACTCACACATATGCCCGTAAGTTTCTTGTCTGTCATAAGTGTGCCGACCAAGGAAAGAGGTCAGCTACTCCGTTGCAATCTATCGCTATGGAATAACCATTTCAACAATGGGGCCTAGATGTTACTGGTGAGATTTTTCCACACTCATCAAAGAAGCACTACTATATCCTCACCGCCACAAATTATTTCATGCAACAGGTAGAAGTAGTTCCACTCAAGCAAGTGAATTATTAGGAAGTCATCAACTTCCTTAAAAATAATATCATCTCTAGGTTTGGTGTTCCAACTTCACTTGTTTTTGACAATCCAACATAATTTTGATCATTAAGATTATATGATTTTGAATCGGAAAATAGCATTGTATTGAAATATTAAGCTAATTATTATCCGTAGGGAAATGGTCTTGTTGAGTCCACCAAAAAAACCTCATCCACATTATTAAAAAGATCGTTTTCTATGAACAAAGTAACTAACACTCTCCTTTAGTGAATGCCTTGTGGGATGACCAAGTCACGCCAAAATATTCTCTGAATATGTCTCCTTACTTCTTGGTGTATGGAAAAGAAGCCATCCTACCCTTGAACATATATTTACCTGTTCTTCAACTTTCACAAGAATCCTAGGGCAAGTTGTGCTAATTGGTTTAGAGTAGGATAGACACTGTCTACAAGCTGCAGGAAGAAAGACAAAAAGCAAAATAATTCTTTTCTCTTCACCACAATCATATCAAGAGGTGGTTCGACAAGAAGTCTGCGAGGAAGAATGAATTCAGTGTGGTGACCTAGTCTTGAAGTGGGACAAAGCCCATGAGGGAAAAGGAAAACACACTAAGATTCAATCCCTATGAATCATATAGTTCAATGTGCACGAAAATATTTGCCAACACACATCGTCTTCAATCTCTAGAAGGGAATATTAAATCTCTTCTTATTAATGGCCAAGATTTAAAATAATATTTTCAATGATGATTTGGGGCTATGCCCTACCCTATGTACATAGTTTGTTTTCTTGTTTGTTGTTTGTTTGGTATTGTGTTTGTTTTCATTTCTATAAATAAGCATCATGTGTGAATGTCTTTTCTAGCTTCTTTATGTTTGGCTTGTGACACTATAACATTTGGCTAACCTTTAGTCCTCCTTCTTTGTGTTGGTTACGTATTTTAGTTAATGATGTTCTGATGGAAAATATGACCCGTATGTAAGGAGAGTTTTGTGTTGAACCATGATACCTGTTTCTATTATGGAAACCCTATCCCTGCAATCAGTTCCTTATGTTTCATTATTTTCATGCTTATCTAATTAGTAGAGGAGGAAAAAGGGAAACACCCAGTTGAGCAAACCTAAATCAGAGGTCTCTATATGATTCTTTGAAGGAAAAACCTCTCCTACTCTCAATAAGTCATGATCCCTGTTCCACCCATAAAATGAATAAGTTCCTATGCACAATTATATAAAAATATATAAATAAAGGTGAAAGAAGAGAAGGGATTCCTGTGTAGAGAGGTGAAGCAAGAAACTCCGTTGAGGTATTGTCTAGGCTCACTGGCAGCAAATAAATGTTTGTGTTTGTAGTGACTCTGCCAGGGTACTATATAGGCCTGCTGATAGCAGAGCAACACCAGAGATCAAAAAATATACTTTGAAAATATAAAGCTCACAAACTTTACTACCCTTTCCGATTCGAAACATTGCAATATGGTTGATCTTATTTTTGTTTTCAACCGAGATGGCACAGGTTGGACCGTGTTTATTCATAGGGTAAGTGGGTAAGACAAAGTGATCTACACAATGAATCAATACTCCCTAAAGAACTAAGGCCTTATACAAAAGAATCAACCAAGACAAAGAAGCCGAAATTCTACCAGTGTGTCACCAAGTGTTGTCACTTCTACAACACCCTTCAAAATTTTGGCCTACACCCAAATTTCAGAGCCTACCTTGATCTTGTATACTGTCGTTGCAAACATTGAGACTCATTGCATGTGTTTTCTCTAAGTGTTTTTCTCCCATTTGCGAGAAAATAAAAGTGTCATTTTTTCAAATGTTAAGTTTCACATGATGTATATAAGCTTATTTTGGTGGTTTCAAGGGGTTATATTTGCATTAATGAGTTTTTCTTAATATATAAATATCCGTCACACTCATTTCCAAAGTTTTAAGCATTGTTGCACAAGTGTCGTCACAGTCGTCTCAAAGTATATCTTTGGTGTCGCACTTGTTGTCACAAAGTTGTCGCACTGAGGGAAGTTTGTTGTTCATGTGTTTTGTATGATCTATGTTGTGTCATTAAATATTCTAAGTATGTGATCAAAGTCAAGTCTTATCACTATTCACATCAGCTTCATCGATCCCACACTTAGCCAAATTTGAAAAAATTCCCGACCAAGCAATCTAGCCTCATTTGGCCCTCCAAAATTACTCATTATGTAGTTCAACCCTCCAGCTACAACCCTGACTCTTGTTATTGTGCAATGTGGAGATCCTGCCTCATAGGAATATGCATTATACAATCACAGTGCTCAAGATTAGCCTCTAACCCCAAAACTCCGCAATTTCTCCCTCCTTACCAGTAAGTACTGGACAATGCAAAATCACAAGGCTAAAATCCTAGCTATGAGCTCTTGGACTACTCAACTGCGTAATCACCTAACCTCCTCTACCTTCTAGAAATGCGCAGTGGGAAAAATCAGTGCTCAATCCCTCAGCCTGGCTCCCTAATCTCGTAAATTGCGCAATATTCTTGCTCAGTCCATCTTGAACTAAGAATTGCGCAGTCTCAAGGCTCAAGCCTGACCCTTGGCTGCATGGGATACATAATTGCACAGTCACTGAGCCTCTCCCCAACCTGCCACTTGGTTTTGGCTCAATCAGTGGATTATCATGCATCATGTCAGACTAGGAGTTTATCAGAATGATGTCATCTTGTCATGAGTGAATTATAAATGCAGGTACTCTATCATACCATGACAGGATGATGAAGAAGAAGATGGAGAAGGGGAACATTCAAGAAGACACCTCTGTAGCTCAATATGCAAGAAAATCAATCAGAAGAAAAAAAAGGGACACGAGTTTGCGACTGCTACTCAAGATATGATATCACTGAAGGTTCCTCATCTCTAAGCCATATGGAGGTGGACAAAAGAACATTCTCAAGAAGACACATATCAAGAAGCTGCAAGAATGACTTGACATTTCCATTTTCATTAGTGTCATGTCATGTCATGTCATGAGTCATCATATGCCACATCACTTATGTGGATTATGTAAATTCCTATTCAAAATGTACTGTAAAGTGGAAGTCCAAAGGACATGTACAAAATATGAAGAGACATGTAAATTTGAAAAATAATAGGAAGCCAAATAGTCATGAGGGTGTTCAAGGGGTCACAAGGGAGGTGAAGCATCACCTCATTTGTTATATATACACCCTCATTGTCTAAGCAAATGACTTCTCACCTTGCATCCTCCCACAAGGCATCAAAGTAACTTCTTTTTGAGAGAAATTAGTGGCTCCAATGCTCCACTATTGGAGCTAGTGTTGTTCACTGTATACATGTGTCTTGGGCCTTTTACTTTATATATGAATATTGATGACCAACATGTTCTTCATGCATGGATTATGAATGTTAGTAAGTATTGTTCTGTGAACGCTTATGATTCATATTTGTTTTCACCGGTACTAAAGTAGTTGAACTATTTTGGTTATTCTAGAGCTTATCATATTGAGAATGACTTGTAATGGTTGCAATGCCTGCCACATACTTGTGGACTATTCTGTTGGATGCTAGATAGATATCTCTTGTTTGTGTGTGTTTCTACTAGAGTGGTACTATTACCTCTCTCTTAGAGGCTCATTTTGTTTTCCCTCTGCAGTAGAATAACCTTGACACGCCTACAACTAAACACTCACTAGGCACACTTTCTTTTCGAAGGCACACATGTGTTCCTCTCTCTTGCTGATAGTTAGAGCCAAGGAAAATATTTAAGAAAATGGTAACTAGGCCATATTCCAGATTGGGATCCTATCCCAAACAGTGTGACATCTAATTGGGACCACATATTAGGGAGACCCCTTGAATTTTGGTAGTTCCAACACTGTCAACATAAATACATGGGTTGGTGGTCTGTGTGAATGACCGTTTCCTTCCCCATAATGTAATGTTTCCATTGTCGACAAGCCTTCACAATGGAATACATCTCTTTGTCATAGCTGGGATACTTTCAGATTGTATCTGAAAGTTTCTTACTGTGATATGCCATTAGATGCCCCTACTAGGTAAGAACTACACCAATAGCATAGTTGGAGGCATTTGTCTCAATTACAGATGGTTGTTACAGGTCTGGTAATGTGAGAATTGGTGTAGAGCATAGGTGATGCTTCAACTCAACAAACACCTTCTATTGGGATTTAGACCAAAAGATAGTTTCTTTCAGACTGCCCTTGGTGGCTTGACTCAAAGGCCAAGCGATACAAGAGAATCCCAACTTGAACCTGCGATAGAAATTGGCAAGACCCAGAAAGTTGCGGAGCTCTGTTATAATGGTTGGGGCTGGCCAATCCTGAATCACTTGTATCTTGGATGGGTCCACATGTACACCTCTCTCATCAATGGTGTCCCATATATATTGAACTTGGGTCATACCAAAAGTTCATTTCTCCAAATTGGCACACAGTTTTTGTTGTCGTAGGGTTTAGAGGACCTATTGAATATGGTGTAGGTGCTCTTCCCAAATCTGGTTGAAGATCAAGATGTCACCCAAATACACTACCATGAATGAGTTGGGGAAGGGTTGAAAGTGTATGTTTTAACCGTATACAGATATTACCTGCAAACAAATTCTAAAAACAAAAAATAAACAATGGTGAGAACATAAAACATAAAACATATATACATAATGATTTTCCCCCGAATCCCAAAACTGGGACTACCAGATTTATTTTTTTATGGTATTCATTTCAATGTTACAACACACATATATATACATGTTGAATCATTCATAAACCCTAATCCATTAACCCTAGATTAGAAGATAATCATAGTTCCCTTGACCAGATCTACAAGACACCATGGGCAGAAAACCATCATGCTCAAAACCATGTGCAAAACCTATGCACAAAACCATAGGTAGGTTCGCCCCCATGTGAACCCCTCGATAGGGGGGGCTACCTCCCCCCTTGTGAGCCCCCCGTTGTTCCTGACACAACGAAGGGGGAGCTACTGCCCCCCGTGACCCTCCCGCTATGCCTGACAGAATGAAGGGGGGTTCCCCCCCCCAGCCCCTCTAACCCCCCGCTTCGCAGTGGGGCTAGTCGTGAAAAGAATATAGCACATATCCAAAATAAAGATGTCATCCATCAGCCTCATGAAGGTTTCAGGAGCATTCATTAACTCGAAAGGCACGACTAGTCATTCGAAAAGGCCCTCCTTGGATTTGAAGGTAGTCTTCTACACATCAGAGGGTTTGATTGGTACCTGGTGATAACCAGACTTCAAGTCAATCTCGCTGAAGTATTTTCCCCCATTGAGCTAGTCCAAAAGGTGATCAACTCATGGGATTGGATACCTATTCCAGATAGTGATCTTATTCAACACCCGATAGTGAATACAAAGCCTCCAGGTTTCGTCCTTCTTATGTACCAACACAATCGGGCTTTCATAAGGTGATGAACTTGGCCTAATGTGCCCTTTCTGCAACAACTTCTAAATCTACCTGTTTATTTCATCATTCTCTAGAACAGAGCATTGGTAGATTAGTCCATTGGGTAGCAACACGGTTGGGGTTAGATCGATGGAGTGCTTGACTTGATAGTGTAGGGGTACCCCTGTGGGTGAGGTGAATATGTCCCTGTACTCCTCCATGACCTTGTCCATCTGCTACTGTTGTGCAAAGGAGACCTATATAGAGGTTGTGGATGTGGCCACAATCTTCCTCTTTCTCTAAGGGTGAATCATAAGGAAGACAAATTTCCTTGTCTAGGAAATGATCTTATTGGATTGTTTAGGAAATGAAGACAATTTTCCTGGCCTCGGGAAGCGCAAGTTGATTTTGTTATGAGCCCCACATTCATGCTTGTAATATGGCACGAGAGTGATTGAGTGAAAGAAATATTTGGTTCAGCCAATCTATGGTTGGGTGATACATGGAAGTCCTAAACCTAGTTGGCCTAATCATTCATTAATAAGAACTATTTCTCCTTGGTATTTTATGAGAAAGTGTATTGGTTCGTATGAGGAATTTATGGCTGATGTATCCTTGTTATTTATATTGGTTATATGCTGGTTATGAGCATGTTTTATGACATTGATGATGTACGGCTTTCATCGTGTTTTGATTTGTAAATGAATGTACAATGAATATATGACCTAATAGATGCTACTGTAGCTAACATTAGGGGAATTTTGAGGTCTAAAATGGGCCTCCTAAGAAAAATGGACAACCAAAATAAACTTTATAAGAACCAATGGGATTCAAGATGATGATGTCAACCATTGGGGATGATTCACCATTTTTGGAGTAAAAAAGTAAAAAGAATAAAAAATAATAAAATAATAAAACTACTTTTTCAACTCATATTTTAACTTATCTCCCTAAGTTTTTACTCAAATTTAGAGCGGGAGTACCCATTGGATGTAAAAATTAATTAATCATCCAATGAGTACCCATGTTGCATACTTTTGCTGGACCTTGCTATACGAAAAATGAGAAAGACATGAAAAAAACATGATTGCAATCATGTTTTTCATGTATTTCTCATTTTTCGTGTAGCATTATCCATCAAAAGTATGCAATATGGGTACTCCTTGGATGAGGAATCAAATTATGCATCCAAAGAGTGTTGCCACTCGAAATTTTAGTAAACCCATAGGGAGATAAGTTGAAAATACGAGTTGAAAAAATAGTTTTATTTTTTATTTTTTATTTATATATGATATTATATATATATATTATATATTATGTATTTATTATTTTATTTTTCCTCTAAAATTTGATGATGTAATCTAATATTATTTTATTATTTCCACTATTATTTTATAATTTCCTTAGGAGGCCCATTTTAGACCTCAAAATTCCTCTAATGTGTGATAAGGCACCAATACTTCTTAGCGATTCTCAGATAAGTATGAGACTCCTATGCTTAGATCTATTGTTATGGCATGTAGAATGCATATTTGTGACATGTTTGATGAAATTCATGTCATGGATAGTAGGGGTCCAACCATTTATTTGTTTAAGTATTTGCATTTGCATCATTATTTTTATGTTACTTTTCATTCCTGAAAGTTTCATGGAGTTCTGAGCAGTGGCTTGAGTCCTGGTTGTGAAAAAGTGGCACAGAATTCAGGGTCGCAGGCTCAAAACTAATTGAAAAAGGCCCCAGTTATTGGCATGCCCATGCTATGAGTGTGACTGGAGGGCCCCAGTCACATGCATGCCCATGTCATAGGAGCGATTAAGGCTCTAGGGTAGTAAAATGTTAGTTTGTCTCAGGGGCTAGTCACCTGAATGGGATGGATGGCTTTTGGGGATTCTGTTGTAGGTGTAGAAGGTCAGGTTATCTGTGTTCCATCGGTTTCACTTCCTTAACTGTATATTGGGAGTTGAATCATATTGTAGTAACTTCTCATCAAATGTTTACCCCAGTGGATCGGTTAACTTGGGTAAATGTGGGAGGATGGTGTTACAAATCATTTGAGGGTTGGATCTAAACCAACCCTCCACAATGGCATTCTAATAACACCTTGTGGCACCACCACCAGCTCGCGGCATCACTGGAGCCCACCACCTAATCCATGGGTCTCTAGCAAGAACTCACGAACTACTAAAAATTGTTCTAGCATCACTACCCTCTCGTACAAAATACTATACAATATTTTTGCATAACAAAAACTCTAAGTCTGGTCGTATCACACCTTTGCAAGTTGTGATACCATACCCCTATACAGAAATCCAACCCAATCAAAGATGTGGCCAACCTGCAATCCCTCCATCACTACAATCTGAGGCCCTGACACTCGGTGATGGACCACCGACCAAGCTAGTTGTACAACGCAACATGCTCAACAAGATCTATAATGGAACCAACCTGAATGCACCCCTCATCAATAATGTTGGGCCCACAATGACCCCCTACCCAGACAAGAATGTCTACCTTCCTAGTTTGTAGGGACAGTTGTAAGGCCTCCCCATGAGGCACCAACCCCCTGATGAAATACACATCTACCTCAGTAGAAATAGGTAGGTTAGCTCGCCGAATACTGAATATCTCCCACTCTATATCCCGACATCGAATCAGGAACCACAAGAATGCATCTTATGACCTTAGAATAGGGTTCTGAAGAAACTTTATCAACCCCCATTCCCCTAGTGTCCTACTAGCAACAACATCTCCAACAATCACTATGCAAAGGGGCTGCCAATCACGCTCTCTCCATAACATGCTCATCCTGCCATTAAGGATGTTAAAAATAAAAAATCAGCCTCCTTGGTTGAAAAAATTCATTTTCACACATCCACACATTTATGACAATAATAGGTGTGCACGTTGTGCATCTGTTTATTGAACAAACACACAGTCCATGCATCTATTTGTGAATAAGTTGTGGCAACTGTTATATAAAAGATGACATCTGCATCATCTTAGAGGAGAAGGACACTTTGACTGGAAGAAAACCCTAAGTTATAGGTCCATTTGTGAGGGTAACACACCCCAGAAATAGACACGAAGCATTCAAATGCTACCTATGACCCATCAAGGGGCGTTAATCTCTAGGTTAATGATCTATTTTTCCTAAAGCAAAGCGTTATTAGATTTTGATGAGATTCCATAGGTCAAAGCACGAGTTGACTGACTGACACTCCAATTTTCACTCAAATGTCAACTCTAAATAGATGGAAACATTCGCCTCAGACCTGTGAAAGGAAATTGCTAATCCTAACAAGAGCATAGAAAGGGGGAAAGAAATAAAGTGAGGTAACATCAAACTTTTTCCTCAATATAAATTATGAATAAATTATAAAGGATTGAGCCTATCATCATCTATAAATTAGAGGCTAGGTCATTGTAATAAGGAGGGGAATTTGAGCATTGTTATGCTATTGAGAAGTTGATTGAGAGAGAGAGTGAGGAGCTAAGGAGCTAAGGGAAGACTTGATTCAGCAACAATGGTTGTAATCATTCTTCTCACATCTGATAATATAGATATTCTCCTAATTTTGTCTATGTGATGATTTTGATACCTTATTTCTATATATGTTAGTTTAATGGAGAAACTGATATTTATCGCATATTCATGCTAGCTTTATATACTGTTATATGTTGATGTTTTTGAATCGTTAAAGTTCCCTATGATGTGAAGGTTATTTCATGTATTTTCTATGTGCAGGTCCTGATCTAAGATCTAGCGGAAGATCTTTCCCTTGTCACACTTAAAACTCCAGATATACACCAAGGACTTGAAGGTAACCCTTCCCTTTTGCTTTGTCGATTACTAGATTAGCATGATTGTTTGCATGTATCTCTGAATAGTTGTAGGTCACCTCATTCTGTCTACCTTAGGTCCCATAATACTTGAGAGGGTTTACTATCTACAACCACCCATGATTAATCCCTATAGCGGAATTGTTGACTCTACTGGGGAACGCTCTTAGTTCCTAAATTTGATCTCCTAGTTCTTGAGTATCTATGTATCTCTAGGTATTTCTGTTCCTCTTGATCCAAATTCTGATAACCCTGTACGCTTCCCGACCACTTCTGTTGATCATAGTTTTTGCTTAGACCATGATTGGACCCTTTTTTCACCCTAATCCTCTGTAACGCACCCTCCTAGTGTTGGAAAAAGTGGTATAACACTGCTTAGCTTCCTGGATAGAGTGTTTAAAACTGCTAATAACGCTCTGCTTGTCGTTTTGTGCCATGTTACTGAACCAAAATCTCGACATCCACCCAGTCCTATGGATTCTTGGGTTGATAGGTTTCCTTTGTTCTGTCCTTGGGATCTACAACTATGAGATTTGTTTGGTTGGCTGCTTGCATGGTCATTTTTATTTTGAAGAATAGCTTAATTGCATTTTATTTTTGGAAAAAGGAAAATGAAAAAGTAACTTTATCATTCTATTATTTTAGATGGATTTGTTCTATTATATTGGTTTAGCTGTAAGGATTGAATGTATGCATTTCTTTGCATGTGTTTGGACTGCATTTGGATGTGTAATTTCTAAGATGGTGTATAGTTACTCTTTCCCTGTAAGAAATCTTCTTCATCAAATTGAAATCTAAAATCATTTCTCTTGCATGGTTTGAGTCAGAGTCTCACTAAACTCCATACCTCAACACCCCCTCTGAAGACATTAATTAAGTTCAGATAAAATCAATCTCTTAATAAAATTAATCAAACATTGTCTTTTTACGATACACACATATTAGTTTATGCTAGGCTCTTGGGCTAGGCTGTGGTGAGTAAATTGCCCAAGATTTCAAAACTAAGACTAGTGTCATTAATGAGAGTAAAATATTCTTGCATTCATATCATCTGAGACTGCTCCACTTACAACAAAGTTAAGCACTAGACAACATCGAAGTGTAAGAGAAAGTATCTCGCCTTCAATTGCATTTCGGTGGGTATTATTTGTATTGGGGATCCCCTTGGGGATAGAGGAGCTGAGTTAGGGACTTAGGTGTCCTGCCCACACAACATACTATTAACAACCGTGACCCCAGCAATGGTGTCTATGATTTGAGGTAACCATAGTGGCCAAATTTTTTAGGGACGAACACAAGGTGACTAGGGCGGGCTGCCCTAGTACCTAAACAAACAAACCTACTCCGTATTTGACTTTTTGGGAGGGTGCTTGTCTTCATGAAAGTACTTGGCCCTTCTTACAGAGGTTTAGGTGAAGCTCAGGAGTAATCATAACTGTACATTTAACCGACTCTCTCTTTTAGCCACTGTGACACTAGGTTTCATCTCAAGTTAGTGGTGGTGATCAAACATAGTTATGTTCCTTGACTACTTGCTGATTTCCTTTAGAGTATTTTTTGATTTTTAGGTGCTTTCTCTTTGACACTGAGACTATGACAATATCATATTTAAAATTTTGATAAAAATATGTCTTTTATCATGGCTACATTTGACCCTCGTCATCTATCTAAATGAAAGAGAGGTCTTCCTCCACTGACCATGGCGGACCTTTTGAGCTTCGATGAATCCAATTAGCCTTCCTCCCAAGGAGATCAATCTCCAATGTCTAACACTGAATCACATAACACTTCCCAAGAGACATTTTTTCATGAGGACTTGTTTAACGAAGGTGTTGTTTCGCACTTTAATCCTCCACTGATCGAACCTCTTGGACCTGTTTTAGCTTAGGTAGCACCAGCTCCTATTCAATATTCCCATGGTGACCAGTGGGTCATGGTATTTTGTGGAAAATTTTGCTCCATCATCACTTCCCCTGCCTATTGTCAATCCTACACCATTGATTAGTCAACTTGCTACACAAACTATGGCTAGTCCGGCAAACCTAGTTACACCAGCTCTGAGTGGAGTTAAATACCTTCCTGTCTCTACCCATTTTGTGTCAGCTCATGGGCCTCCAACTATCATCCCTAGCTATTTTGTTGGAACAGTCGCCTTTAAAAATCCTTTTGGATGGAACCCCTTGCTAAGTTCTAACCCCTAGGCTCAGATGCCAGGGGGCAATGTTTCCAGCGTGTACATACCTGTCGGGGGAATCCATGTTCCCTTGCCACTTATAGGACAACCTAGTTCTTCACTAATACACTTGTTTCCTCCTAGTGAACACTCTACTAGTTTTGGTCCCACGCCTACTACACACCATGTGACCAAACATATCCCTCAACTAGGTCCCGCTACATCTGTTTGGAAACCCCCTCCTCAATCACAATTGATTCAAGGGGGAAATTTCCATCTTGGGGGCAAGCAAAATTTTGCCACCCATCTTAGTATGTTGTATGGCGGGCCATTTTATATGACCGAACCCACGCCCCCAAGAAGCTATTATTTGCTGCATACCACATATCCTGTTGGAAAAAACTTGATGGGGGGAATTTCTGGTCCTTCAAGGCATCCTGCACCTCCCTCATCAGATTCGGGGGCACCTACACCTTTTCGTTTCTTGGAAACTCTAGACATCTTAGATATTTATAAGCTAACAAATGACCCCATCAATCATAACTTAGTTTGGCCTCCAATCCCACATAAGATACCTTCAGACATCCCAAAGTTCAAGGAAAAACAAGGGGATGACTAGGCTACACATGTCACTACTTACTATTTATGGTGTGTATCGAACTCCATGGTTCAGGATAGTATCTGGCTCAGACTCATCCTCCACACCCTTACTGGAAATGCTGCCAAGTGGTACATTGAGTTACCATGCGCGTTAGTTAATATCTTTGGTGCCCTACCAATGGAATTTCTAAATCACTTCCAACTTCCTATTCGCTATGAAACCAAAATGAAACTCCTTACTACTTTATGCTAAGACACTTCCACCCACATCTCTGGTCACATCCATGAATGGAGACATAGGAAAAGGATTGCCAAAGCCCCCATTCTGGATTACCTCTTAGTAGACTAGTTCTAAAAGTCTCTTCTTCTCCCCATTGCCAAGGACATTTCCATGGTTGGTGTGGTTATGAAAGACCAATCTATAAGGTGTGACCAACTTTTAGATTTGATCTATTCACAATCTAGCGCAATTTATGATTTTCTCCCTAATTCCCCTTGAACTTCCAATGATCCTACTACTTAGCAACCCGATGCACACACTGACGACATCATTGGCGCTACATCTAGGGCTGTTGTAAAAAAACTGAGAAATCAAGATGCCCAGTTATCTGTTGCTATAGATAGGGCTCCTACTACCCAATCTACTACTCCTCCAGCTACTGCGATCAACTCTATGCAGTCTACACAAGAACCCAGTGATAAGAACATGAAGAATAAGAAAAATACCTCTCCTTCTGAAGGGCAACCTATTACCCAGAACAGTCCTAATAAAAAAGTTGCTGGGAAATCTAAGAAAGGGAAGGAAAAAACTGTCAATTTTCCTTGCAAGATATGTGTTGAGGACCATATGACATAAATTTCCTCATATTCAAGAATGGATGGACCTCCTTGTGCAAAAGGACACTGGTCGGACCCCTACAGTCCTTAATAACCCATTCCTTGCTTAGGAGTAACAACATCTTATATCGAATCCACCATAACCTCCGCAAGGGGGGAAAATGGTTCACATCCACCTCCTCCTGGAGAAGGATCATCAATTTTTTACACCTTTGAAATAGTTGATTTACAAATGCGAGACAAGAATTATGGAAATAAAGTCGTTAATTCTCTGAACACTTACTCGAGTTCTAATCATCGCCATCTAACGATTTGTATATCGAAAGGCCTGTCGCTGACCCTATAATTTGTCCCCCCCAAAGGGACACTCATCTCATGACACACATTACCTCTACACGTGCTACCCAAAACTATAATATTGTAGAATATTTGGTGCAAGCATCATCTTCTATGTTTGCCCTTGAAGTATTATAAACCTATATAGCACAACAGAAAGCTTTTCTTTCGTCCATTGGTGGAATTGATCCTCAGGATTTCAATCTAGAAATTTTTGATATGGAAAAGATTAAGCCTAACCTTTCCCATAAGGTTGCATTTCAAGTGCAGGTCGTGGCAAAAGGAAAATCTATCCATCAAATTGTCATTGACAAAGGTGCTTCAACCTGCATAATGTCTAATTCCTGTTGGCTCGAATTGGGTTCTCCCACTCTCTCACCACCATCGAATTCTCTCAAATCCTTCGATGGTCACACTTTCATCCCAAAAGGATACATTTCTAGCTACCCCATCTCGACTATTGGTGGACATTGAAGTTGTAGATCTCCATCTCGACTATAATCTGATTTTGGGCCATAGTTGGACTTATGCCATGACTGCCATTGTTTCTTCGATATTTCGACTCATCCTTTTCCCTTTGGATGGGAAAATAGTCATAGTGGATCAGCTATCCTTCTGTACCCCAGATTACTCCCTGTTACCCAGTGACAATGTGCCCTTTGTGGGTGGCATACTTGACTCCTATGTTGGTGTTGGTATCGGTCTTTTGAAGGGTTCCTCACTTTTAGGCTATTTTCCTCTTTCGCCACCCAAGGTTCCATAGATGGTTTCAATGGTCTCTACCATTTTTAATGGCCTACTAATCCTTGGATCCTCCAGGCCCCTTAAGACCTTTATTCCTATGGAGAACAAATGCCGTTGTCACCAGCCAAATTGGCTTACCAAGCCATTCAAACTACATCCAAATCTTCTACTGCTTTGGTTATGACTGATGGTACTGCTTCCTCTCCCACTGCCTCTCGTTCTACCGATATCCTCAATTAAGTCTTGCCTTCAGATGCAGCTATCTGAGAGATCATGTTTTTAGAATAAAGACCCTGGGATGATTCTCATCATCATGCTTCGATATCTGATTCAGACGCGACATATTTACAAATCCTTCCTTTTGACCAACCTGAGATTGTTCCTTCGGCCTATATGACTATCCAAACTATAGATTCATAAGGTAACTTGGGTAACCTTTCAAAAACTTTACTCATCGATATCTCGGTCAGAATAGCTATCGTGGAAAATATTAAAATTGGAGTTGAATATAGTCTAGAGGAAATTGTGCATTTCACTTGTCTCTTTAAGGAATTCCGTGATGTCTTTGCTTGGTCTTACAAGGAAATGCCCGACATAGACCATACTATTGTCAAGCATGAGATCAAGGTTTATGGCAATGGCAAGCTTTCTAGAAAAGACTTCGACCTATCCACCCTCGCAAAACAACTTCCATAAAGACTGAAGTAAAAAAAATGTTACATGGTAGTTTCATCTATTCCGTTCCCTTAACCAAATGGATGTCTAATTTGGCCCCTGTAGAGAAAAGCAAGGTACCATCCACCTCTATGTCACCTACCGCGATTTGAATGCTTCCTATCCAAAAGACAACTATCCTACTCCATTCATTAACCAGATAATCGACGATTGTGCCAGTTGTGAATCTTTCTCCTTCATGGATATCTTCTTAGGATATAACCATATTTCTATTAAACTTGAGGACCAACATAAAACTACCTTCATATGTCTCAAGAATGCAGATGCAACCTTTCATAGGGCTATGGAATATTCCTTTCACTATATTATCACTTAGAGGAAACCCGACTATGGGAAAACCTCCAAGGTAACTGTTTGGTCAATTTAGTGATGTCTAAATTGCAACTTTTAAATGTCAACCCGGGGCTCGTAAGCTGATGAA
>APFE031721016.1:2723-34470 GCA_000404065.3 Pinus taeda | reverse complement strand
GAAATGATGACCGAATATCATTGGCACATGAATTTGGTTCGTTGATTAATGTGTTGGGTACACATTGAAAAGATTTATACATAGCATTGTTTTTAGAGACAAGATTGGGATCAATTTGATGTAGAGTTCGGATTAATTATATGGAATGTTGAAATGTTTTTGAAATAGGCCTGTGATAATTTTTCAAATAATTCCATAATATCATGGTGTATTTGGCATGTTGAAGAGGCATAAAATGAATCCTAAATCTTTTTATAAATATTTCCATTAACCATAGAGCAAGGATACAAGTCCCTATTTTCCCATTCCATTTATGGTATAGGTCTTGGGAGAAGCTTGTAAGATTCACTTTATTCACCATTGAGAGAACTTTTCACTATTTTATTTACATCACGCTACTCAATTGCAGTGATCTAAAATTTACAAATATCTGTCTTTACAAGTTCATTTCTGGTCAAATCCAACACTCTTTATTTTTTGAGTTTCATTCTTGAGATTGAAAGATTGCCAAACTTGACGATTTGTTAGATTTAGTAAACACTCTAATGCTCCCCATTGTTCATAACACAATCCAAATCAATGGACACTCTCTCTAACATTCAAACCTGTCTACAAAATGCACAAGAGAAGATAGAATTTTTGTAGCTTGAATCACAGTTATAGCAAGATGAGTTACAACTGAAAATACAACATTCTGAACTTGTTTTTTTTTAGGACAATCCCATTTTTTAGTCTGAAATTGAATCTAATCAGCAACCAAAAATTGTTCAGATCGTTGAGCCCAGTGCAAGAGAAGGTTTGCATGCAGAAGTAGAAATTCAACCTACACTTCCTGAGTCCATCATCAAATCTTGGGAAGAGCTTGTCAGCAACAAGCATAGAACAGGTCTTGAATATAATAAGGAGGTGTCCATTCATAATCCAAACAACTCTAATCCCATCCAGTTTCATAGTGTTTGGTTTCTGCATGATAGTCCATATCCACATGTTCCTGCTCCTCCTCCACTACAATAGATTTGCAAATGCCAACATTGTGACAGAGTTGGTGTTAAAATTGGAAACTAGGACCAAACTCCATGTGCGACATATTATTTATGGAAGCTGATATTTTAATTGGATTCCTCTCGTTGAGAGGTGTAGGATTGATCTAACGATCATTCGATTCTGACATGTATTCATGGAGATATGAATTTATTTGTATTTACTTGATAGTTTGTCAAGGTCAGCCAGCAACTAAACGTGTGGCACACATCCTCAATTATTCATATAAATAGATGATACCTTGTGGCAATATTCACTCATCTCATCTCATCTTACATTCTTTTCTCTCTCCTTATTTGATTGGGTACACACAAGGAGCAACATCTCTCTCACTTGGGAAGGAGGACGCAAGATTGTTTGACTGTGTTGACCGAGTTTGATCAGGGCTGCTGAAAGTCTCTTTGAACAGCATTGACCAGCATGGACCTCTCTTGGACTACGGTTTTGGTGTGGCTATCTCTCCGCAGATTTTTAGGCACACAACCGAGGAAATATTACCTTAGGTTTGACCAACATTGACTACGCGAATTGTTGGATGTAGGTTGACTTATGTTGACCTCCATTTGAATGAGTTTTTTGAACTATTTTTGGGTTGCCTCTTCTTACTGTTGGAGGTTGAGTTGACTGGGATATTGACCAATCTTATTGGAGATAAATTCCGACTTGTTTAACTAGCTTTGACTTTGCTGGTTAGGGTTTTGTTGTTGCTCTCATAAAACTATAGAATTGTAAATTTGTAATATTTCTCTCTCTGTTGAGTTATTGAATATTATAGAAGAATTGATCAAAGGGTTTCCCCACATTGGAGTTTGTCCCTAGCTAGCCACCACATCTGGTGTCTCTTGTCTTCTCTTGTCTTTTGTCGATTTATTTATGTTCTATCATCATTTTACTTTATCTTAATGTGATTGCTAAACAATGAAATTGACATTGGGCTAATATGAAGAAATTGAAGTAAATTGCACTAAGCATAGAACATGCCATAATTTAACATATTATCAAAGCTGAGGTGAAGACAAAGCCCAAGCAAGAGCAAGAGAAAGAGAAATCGTTGAAGATTGTTGGAAAAAGTCTTAAGACTTCATGGGTTCCTCATCACACTTCCCTGCTAAAGACAAGCTCCGTGAGAAGTCTGACTATCACGGATGGAAGATGTCTCTTGATCTGACATTGGAAGAGCAGGAAGTGTTGGACTATGTGAGAGGAAGAATTACTGAGCCTCAATAAAATGCACTGGTTTTTGCAAGGAACAAGTGGACTAAGGGTGAAGTCAAAGCAAAGAACATTATCCGAGACTCTATTGACAAACGCTTAGTGCCCTATGTTTCTGAGTTGAACACCTCCAAGGAGATCTACGAAGGGTAAATATGATATTATTCAATCCTACTTCTTAAGGATCACCAAGATCAAGAATGATCTTCTATCGATTGGTGAAGTCATTCCTTACAGGGAATTGACTATCACAACTCTTAGAGGGATCCCATCCAAATGGTATGTATTTAGAACCACTCTTATAAAAAATAATGTAATTCCAGGATTTGAGGAATTTATGGCGAGATGCATTCAAGAAGAGACGAGGATGGAAGAGCAGGAAATGCCTGCATTTAAAGGCAACCCCACTGCTTTCTCCTCTCATGCTAAAAGAAGAAATAATTTCGGTTCTGAATATAAAGGAAAGGTCGGATCGAAAGGTGGAAGGAAAGGAAGATGTTTCATTTGCAACAAAATTGGCCACTATGCAAGGGAGTGCCCTAATAGAAAGGACACATCTCATGACGATGATCAAAATCACTCCTGAGGCAATTCCAACCACATTTAAAGGAATGGCAGGTACAATGGAAAAGTAAAGAGGAATGTCGGAAATCAAGGAAGTGGTCAACCCTCCAATAAGGCAAGAAATTCCAGGTATGAATCTAATGTTGTTAACAATAAGAAAGATGAATATTATCTGATATTGGCTCTCTCTACTACTTCTCCTACAGACTTGTTGGGAAATTGGCTTATTGATAGTGGTGCCTCAAGGCACTTCACTGGTTACAAGGAAGCTCTCTATAATCTGATAGAGAAGGAGACCAACCTGGAAATTATTCTTGGAGACAACTCCACCTATCCCATGAAGGGTGTAGGAAATGTTACTCTTCAATTCAATCAGGGTAACACAATTCATTTTCAAGAATTCCTATATGTACCTGATCTCAAGAAGAACTTGGTGTCCATTTTGGCAATGGAAGATAAAGGCTACAAGGTGGCCTTCATCGATGGCAAGGTACGTGTATGGAAAAAGAATTTTAAATATGCTTTCACTCTTGGGTTTCGAGTTGACTCTCTATATAAAGTCGGAGGAAGTCCATTGGGAGCCATGTCCTATGACACATTCCCTCAGTCCGAACAATGGCACCAGAGGTTTTTGCACCTTCATTATAAGGCTCTACCCGATGTGAGACAAATGGTGACAGGGATGCCCAGGTTCGAAATAGAGCAAGAAGGTGTATGTCCGGGATGTGCCGAAGGAAAGATCAAAAGGGGGCTATTCCCCTCAAGCCATAGCAAGACCTCTGATATTCTGCAGTTGGTTCACTCCGACATATCTGGTATGATGCTCATGAACTCTCTAAGGGGTTATTTATATTATCTCACTTTTACATATGACTATTCTCGCAAGATGTGGATGTACTTCTTGAAAAAGAAGGATGTGTTCTCTTGGTTCTGACACTTCAAATCCTTGATCGAGAATCAAACCAAAAATAAGATCAAGATCTTAAGGATTTAAATGGGACTAAGTATGAATGTAATGAGTTCCATGATTTTTGCAAAGAGGATGGCATTAAGAGGGAGACCACAACACCATATACTCCTAAGCAAAATGGTGTGGTGGAAATGAAGAATCATATGATTGTGGAAGTTGTTTGTGCTATGTTCCATGATCGAAGGCTTCCGAAATGTTTATGGGCCGAAGCTGCGAATACCACTATATATGTTCAAAACTAATGCCCTCATCAAGAATTGGGTTCCAAGACTCCTGAAGAGATGTTCACTGGTAAGAAACTTGATGTATCTCATTTCAGAATTTTTGGAATTCCTTTATATTTTCATGTGCCAAAAGATAAAAGGAATAAATTGGGTGCATCTGGAAAGAAGGGAATCTTCATGGGCTATAGCGAAAATTCTAAGGGTTATAGAATCTATATGGCTAGTCAAAGGGAAGTCGAGATTAGCCATGATGTCACCTTTGACGAAGATATGGCTCTTAGCAAAGTTGACAATATTCATATACTAAGGAAAACTAAAGAAGCTGACACCAGGAAACTGGAGGAAAAGAAAGATGAGACGATGCCCGAAGTGGAAGAACCTATGGACCCTATTGATCCCCCACTACAAGAGCCTTCCTCTTCTAGGAAGAGGCCCTCATGGCCTAGGGAGACACTTGATGATGCCGAAGGACACAATGCACCAAGAGGAACTTTCCGTGAAAGTAAGAAGTCAACCAGGTATTAGGGATACTTGACCATTATGAGCATGGTCATTCAAAATGAGACTTCATCGTTCATAGAAGCTGTGAAGTATCAAGTATGGAAGGATGCTATTACTGAGGAATACGCGTCCATCATCAAGAACGATGTCTGGGATGTGGTCCCCAGACCCTTGGACAAAACATTTGTCACTTCGAAATGGCTTTACAAAATAAAGCATGGAGCTGATGGAAGTGTTCAAAAGTGTAAGGCTTGTTTTGTCGTTCGTGGCTTCTTTCAAAAGGAAGGTATAGATTATGACGATATATTTGCGCCTATTTCCCGATACACCACCATCTGCTCGATCATAGCTCTTGCTACTTCACAAGGATGGAACCTACATCAGATGGATGTCAAGACCATGTTCTTGCATGGTTCAATCAAAGAGGAAGTCTATGTGGAACAACCTGAGGGATTTGAAATTCATCATCGGGAATCTCACGTTTGTAGGTTGAAGAAAGCCTTCTATGGGCTGAATAACGCACCCCGAGCTTGGTATGAGAGGATCGATATCTACTTGATGAAGTTGGGATTCACTAGGAGTGAATCTGATCCAAACCTTTACTTTAAGGTTGAAGATGATAAGCCTCTCATACTAGTGTTGTACATTGACGACCTCTTTCTGACAGGTGTAGAGCCTCTCATTCAAAAATGAAAGAGGGAGTTGGCTTCCGCATTTGAGATGAAGGACCTAGGACCGATGCAATGTCTCCTAGGGTTGGAAGTCTGGCAGAAACCAGGGGAGATTTTCCTATCTCAAGGAAAAGATGTGGTGAAGATATTGGAGAGATTCGGTCTGGTGGACTGCAAGCCTGTGACTACCCTGATGGAGCTTGACTTCAAGAATTTAAGTGGTAGTGCTGCTAGACCTACTTTGGGAAATGCTACCAAGTATCGTTAACTCATAGGAACATTGATGTTCTTGGTGAACTCCCATCTGGATGTATGTTTTACAGTCAACATGTTGAGCCAACATATGGCTGAGCCTCACCACTCACATTGGATTGGTGCCAAGAAGCTTTTGAGATATCTTCGGGGCACAATCACTCATGGGTTGAGATACACTGCCACAGATGTGAGACTACATCGATATAACGATGTTGATTGGGTAGGAAATGTGGTGGACCGAAAGAGCACTTACGGGTGTTATTTCTCTTTTGGATCTGCCTCGATATCCTAGATGAGCAAGAAGCAGAATTTGGTGGCTTTGAGCACCGCTAAGGCAGAGTACATTGTTGTGAGTATGGCCTCTTGTGAGCTTGTTTGGTTGCGGAAGCTCTTCAGTGAGTTGTATGGATATACACTGGATACTACCGTGATCCTTTGTGACAAACAGAGTGGGATTTGTTTATCAAAGAATCTCGTATTTCATGATCGCTCCAAACATATCGATATCAGGTACCACTTTATCCAGGATATGGTACAGCGAGGAGCAATAAGGCTCCATCATATCGGTAAAGATGAGCAGGTCGCTGACATTCTGATGAAACCCCTAGGAAAGGTCAAATTCTTGACTTTCAGAGAACGACTTGGAGTTGTTCAAAGAACCTATTATGAGGATCATGTATGATGCATGCATTGAGCTCTAGGAGCTCCGGGAGGCTTGGCGTACTTCTTGGAGTGACAAGCAACCATAGGGAAACTCACCCTCCCCTAGTGGTGCATTGTGCACACGGTGAATATTTCAGCCTTCCCCTGTGATACCCCATGGCAACTTATGGACAAGATGAGTTGTTATCCTATCGAGGTATCCAACCATGCAGTCTAGGACTCATGGGAAGTACCTCTCATTTGGCCAATGAGTAGGGAAATGGGATTAGGGACCATAGTAGTACTATTGATGGATGCATCATTGTATCTACCGCACTACCTATGCTAGGATGACCTACATTGATCTGCGATCAATTGGAACTGGCTTCAAGTCAGTAAGAGTGATATAGATCACTCTCTTTTGGCACTAATCTAGGATCAGTAAGAGTGGTATGACACACTTTCGGGGACTGACTTCAGGTCAGTAGAGGATGGTATGATACATCCTCCACCATTTATTCTTCTTCATAGTTCAGAAGAGAAGAGTAGAGCATAGTAGAGTCAATCAGTGTAGGGCAGTGCATTTGATGGCAGAGATAGTACTGACGGTTAGATGTATTAGCATATGGATTTCTCCCTAGTTGAGAGGGAGTGTTAAAATTGAAAACTAGGGCCAAACTCCATGTGGGTCATCTTATTTATGGCAGTTGATATTTCTCTTGGATTCCTCTCATCGAGAGCTGTGGGATTGATCTAATGATCATCTGATTCCGACATGTATTTATGGAGATATGAATTTATATGTATTTACTTGACAATTTGTCAAGGTCGACGAGCAATTAAATGTGTGGCACACATCCTCAACTATTCATATAAATAGATGATACCTTCTGGCATTATTTACTCATATCATATCATCTTACATTCTTCTCTCTCTCCTTATTTGATTTGGTGCACACAAGGAGCAACATCTCTCTCACATGGGAAGAAGGAGGACACAGGAAGGAGGACGCAGGAAGGAGGATATAGGACTATTTGACTACATTGACCAACTTTGACGAGGGCTGTTGAAAGTCTCTTTGACCAGTGTTGACTAGTGTGGACCTTTCTTGGACTATGGTTTTGGTCTGGCTGTCTCTCCTAGGCAAGCGATATATTTTGGCACACAAACCGAGGAAATTTGACCTCAGGTTTGACCAGCGTTGACTGCCCTAATTGCTGGCTACAGTTTGACTTATGTTGACCTTCATTTGACTGATTTTTTCGAACTGTTTTTGGGATGCCTCTTCTTGCTGTTGGAGGCCGAGTTGACTAAGATGATTGGAGGTCAATTCTGACTTGTTTGACTAGCTTTGACTTTGTTGGTTATGTTTTTGCTGCTACTGTCATAAAATTACAGAATTGTAAATTTGTACTATTTCTCCCTCTATTGAATTATTGAAGATTATAGAAGAATTTGTCAAAGGGTTTCCCCACATTGGGGTTTGTCCTTAGCTAGCTACCACATCTAGTGTCTCTTGTCTTGGCTTGTCTACTGTCAATTTATTTATGTTCTATCATCATTTTACTTTATGTTAATGTAATTTCTAAACAGTGAAATTAAAATTGGGCTAATAAGAAGAAATTGAAGTAAATTTCACTAAGCATAGAACATACCATAAATTAATAGTTGGCCATGTGAAAGCCTGGCAGTTGGGTCATATATACTTCCTCCTGTAAATCCACGTTGAGAAAAGCACGTTTCACATCCATTTGATGAACTTTCCATCCTTTCTGAGCGGCCAATGCAAGTGTTAATCGGATGGTGTTCCATTTAGCTGTAGGAGCAAAAGTTTCCTCATAATCAATGCCTTCTTGCTGCGCAAAACCTTTTGCGAAAAGTCGCGCTTTATACTTTTCAAGTTCTCCCTTTTGATTATACTTAATTCTGCAATTCCCATTTGCATCCTATGGGTTTAACATTTGATGGACAATCAACAAGTTTCCAAGTGTTTTTATCAATTACTGCTTGATATTCTTCAACCATATCCTGTTGACATTCTTTATGTTTTACTACTTCTTTGTATGTGGAAGGTTCAGTAAAATCATGTGCTATTAAGGCAAAATTGCCTTCACTTCTATGTGTCCTTCTGGTGCCTATTTTATTCCGCTCATCAAGCTTTACATCTTTCAAAAGTTGAACTGCCCATTTCGGTAACTGGTGCTCACTTGTTTGCACTCCTATAAAATCCCCATCATTGTAAAGAGGATTAATATAAACTGATGTTCTTCATTCAGGTGAAGACTCTGGAGAATCACTGTCAGAAGAACTGCTGCTGCTTGGAGATGCGGATGAACTGCTAGAAGAACCAGATGATGTTGTTGATGTAGATGGACTCGAAGAGTCATCTTCAGAGGAAGGAAAATCAAGTTCATACCAATTTGGTGAAGTTGGTTGACTTTGCATTTTCCATTTCTTTTACTTCCCTTAGTTTCTAACTTGTGAAGAATATTTTCAATTTCTTCAGAACTCTTACTCTCTGTTTCATCAAAAATGACATCTCTGCTCACAATGAATTTTCCATTGGTCAAAAGATGATACCCTTTCTTCTCATCAGAATAGCCAATCATTGTGCATTTTAAACTTCTTGAGTCAAGCTTAGTTCGTTTTTCTTTCGGAACTAAGGCATAACATACTGATCCAAAAAATATAAGATGTTTAACTCGAGGTTTGAAACCAAACCAAGCTTCATAAGGTGTGATTCCGTCTAAAGAAGCAGTTGGAGATCTGTTTCTTAAGTAGACAGTTGTATGTATTTCTTCTGCCCAATATGTTGGACTTAACCTCTTGAAGGTTAACATGGATCTCGCCATTCCTAACAAAGTGCGATTCATTCTTTCGACTACTCCATTTTTCTGTGGAGTGTAAACATTAGTGAGATGTCGTCTTATGCCATTTTCACTGCAATAATTTTTGAATTCATTTGAAGTGAATTCTCCCCCATTATCTGTCCTGAGAGTACCTATCTTTTCTTTGACTTCATTTTCAACAAGTTGGCGAAAATTTTTAAACTTATCAAATGCTTTTGACTTGTTCTTCAAGAAGTAAACCCAAGTCATTCTGTTGAAATCATCAATGAATGGTAAGAAATATTTGTAACCACCAAATGAAGTTTGTAGTGGACCACAAACATCACTGTGAACTAGTTGTAGCCATCTGTTTGCATGCCATGAACTTGTTGGAAAACTTTTTCGACTTTGTTTGCCATAAATGCAAGCTTCACATTTTTCATTTTCCCTTTTGAATGTGGGAATTCCTTTAACCATTCCTTGTTTCTGCAATTGAGAAAGAATCTCAAAATTTAAATGTCCATATCTTACATGCCATAGTCTTACAGGTGAAATACCTGTAGTCACTGCCCCTGCAAAATCAGAATGCCTTGGAATAACTGTCCCTTTCATCCGTAACAGTTTTCCATCTTCATATCCTATCATGACAGTTTTCAAACTTTGTTTAACTAAATTAATCTTGACTAAACCATATTTCATAATCACCTGATGTCCTGCTTGTCGAATCGTGACTAAAGAGAGCAAATATTTCTTAAATGTTGGTACATACCATACATTGGAAATCATTTTTTCTCCAATAACAGGGAGAAAAACTTTTACTGCTCCTTTTCCATAAGGAGTATGTTTTGTATCATCAGCAAGAAAATGCAATTAAGTTGGCAATCTTGAAAATTCCAGAAAAAATCACGTCGACAAGTCATGTGCTGAGTTGCGCCTGAATCCAAGATCCAGGCATCTTCATAATCACTTCTAATATGGGATGAAAGTTGTGATACTGATGAGGAAGTAAAAACATATTCTGATTTATCTTCATCTTGATCCTTTGCAAATTGCGTTGAATGCTGCTGAAACTTGGGAATTTTATTAAGTGAAGTTTGACAATGTTCAGCATAATGGCCAACTTTGTTACATCTTCGACACACAATTTGACTTAAGTCTCTTCCTCTTCCTGAAGATTGTCGTCTGCCTCTGCTTTGACTTCTATGTTGATATTGGCCTCTACCTTGATTATCATTTCCTTGTCCTTGAAAATTACCTCTTCCTTGGTTGTTTCCTCTACCTTGAAAATTACTCCTTCCTGATTTGTTGCCTCTGTTAAAGTTGTTTCCTCTGCTTTGGCTTCGACCTCGACTTTGTACATTATGTGCTGCTTGATTCTGATTCCCTCTGCCTCTGCCTCGAGAACTGTTTGTTGATGATTTACTAGTGCTGGCCTCTGTGAGAAAAACATCTCCACCAACTTTCTTCTTCTTCCCAAAAGTTTTATCATGTTGAGTCAACATTTCATAGAGTTCATCAAACTTTAGTTTCTCTAATTTCCCAATTAATTGTAGAGTCTCCAAAAAATGCATGTAGGAAGAAGGAAGTCCAGCAATTATAATTGCTACCATAAAACTATCATCTATTGCTAGAAAACCAGCATTAATGATTTCTTGCCTAATATTCTTAAGTCTTGAGATATATTCAAGAACATCACCTCCTTCAGTCAATTTTTGTTGTAACAATTTTAATTGTAGATCAACTTTCTTTGATTCAGGCTGAGTATCGAAGAGGTCTTTAAAAGTTTTCAAAGTAGACCATGCATCTGTAGCATTTTCTATATGGACATACATTTCATCATTCACAGAAGATTTAATAAGAGCTAAGGCTTTAGCATTCTTGACTTCCCATTTTGCTAGTGTAGCTGCATCTGTGGGTTTATTCGGCTTAACATCTCCATCACATATACCCTGCCATAATTCATTGTAAATGAGAGTGCTTTGGATGAGACGGTGCCATGTTTTATAAGCTTTTGTGCCTTCAAGTTTGTCAGAATCAGAAAACAAATTAATCAACTTAGACATTGTAGCGTTGAAGCTTCGCACCAAGAATCAGAATATAAATGACAAGATGGACAACACAACACACCATGAAAAAACACGATCTATTGGGGCTTAGCCTTGACCCTCGTATATTCGTTGAAGCAGGAGAAAAATGACTGAGCTTTGCACTTGGCTCTAGTCAATTTCTCAAAAATTACAGGGCAACTTTCAAAATTTGACTTTTACAATGATGCTCTTGCAAAACTTGGTAAAAAAAAGGTTACCCCCCCTCAAAGTAAAATCACTTTGAGTTACAATGCACACTTATCTCTCCAAAAACAAATTACAAATAAAATCTCCTTATTACTCCAAAAAAGTTACTGCCCTGTACATTTACAAATAACCTCTCACACCTTATTTCTCCAAAAAATATTATTTTACAAATAAGAGAAAATTCCTTATCTCTCCAAATTACAAATTACAAAATATACAAAAACCTTATTTCTCCAAATTACAAACTACAAAAAAAACTTATGATGCACCTTATCCCTCCATCTTTTCTTTAAAACTCCCATTAAAAAAAATAAGTGAATTTTACATGGGCTTTAAAGCATATATCATGTTTTTTTTTTTTAACCACATCCTTTTTTAAAACAACGACATCCACATCATTGAATTTTACGTGGGCTTTAAAGTATATATCATGCTTTTTTTAAAAACCACATCCTTTTTTAAAACAACCACATCATTTTGTTGAAATGCTCTTATGTTTATCCATGCAGGTAATTTTCAAAAATTCAATTTTAAGCTTCCAAATAAAAATTTTAAACCGCTAAATAGTTTTTACGCTATCCTCCATGCTGCTAATACAGAGGGCTGACTTCGCTGGGTCACGCTGGCTTATTGCTGGTTTCTTGCTGGTAGACTTTATGCTAACATTTTGAATGATTTCGACAGCATCTTTCAAAAAAAACTCAGATCCACATTAACGCGTTGATCAGAAGCAATGGTATGACTTGCACTTACTGCAATCAAAGCTCAAATCGAAATTGAAATCCAAGGCAAGGAAAAAAATGATTGAAACAAATTGATGTTTGCACATTATACGCTTGCAAATCCAACGGCTAAGCCTGTTTCGTACTATTCCAAGCTGTCCTCAAAACAGAACACATAGAACTGTGCAATCTTGTTGTAGAATATGGAGGCAAATCTCTCAAAACCTAGTTTGGATTCTTCCTGCAAGTGTTAAATAATTCCCAGAAGACCCCGGCGCTGTTTTCAGCGGCCATGGGTGATGCTAAGAAGAAAGGTAATGATGGCGTTTCTCCATTTGACAGCTTCTCTGCATACAGTGTCTTCAAGTAGACAATAATTTGAGGGAAATTAAATATTGTAAAATGTTGTTTTAAGATGTAGACAATGAAATTTGATGCCAATTAAAACGCTTCAACAAGATCAGAAGTCAATGTCAATGAAAACGCTAGAATGTAACGTTGGTTCTTATTGCTGGAGGATGCTATTTGGAATGGAACGCTGGATCTTATTGTTGGAGGATGTTGGCTCAAATGCCAGACCACAAAGCTGAATTGATGCCAGACCACTTATAAACCATGTAAAATCGATGCCAGAATGCTCAACGCAGGGGATTTGAGCATAAATTGATGCCAGAATGCTCAACGTGGGGGATTTGAGCATAAATCGATGTAAACCACTCTCATAAAAATGCAGAATCGATTTGCAGAATCGATTTGAATGTTTTGAAAGGACTCTAAAAACAATTAAAATATACAGCGTTGTCCCCTTTTTTTTTTTTTTTACTCACTCAAACAATTTGAAAAAGTCACACAGATTTGCATTTGCTGCTTTTTTTAAAAAATGATTTTAGAATTTGCAAATCTAAAATCAATAAAAAAAAATTGCAAATTTCATACCAATATTTTGCTGATGACTTCAACGGAGTTGAGTTTTCCACGATCTGATAGAGCTGGAATCTCCTCCTCAAATCAACTACAGCATTACTAGTGCTCTGATACCACAAGAATGGCAGAAGTGTCCACTGACACGTAATTTTATTAATCATAAAAAAAAAAAAAAAAAAAAAAAAATAGTTACATAATTTGATTTTGCAAGAGTTTACACCCCGAACATCCAAACACTCTTGCAATGAGCTATTTATAAGCTCCATGTCCTAACTACCTCTAATTATGGATCACTTATTAAATAACAAGTGTCCATTTACATTAAATGCTATTCAAACCAGCTAGCTAACAAATCTCCTAAAATAGAGCCTAAGATACGACACATTTGGAGAGTCATATCTAGTTACAACAATATACTAATTCTAAATTATTAAACATTCTAGAATAATAATTATTAATTTAATATCTTAAATTAATAATTATTTTAATTTAATTTTATAACCTATGATAAATTGTATTTTTGGATCACCTAACAATTGTTTTGATCTTCATCCTTGTGAACATTCTGGTCAACATACACATCAATCAAACAAATGCTTCAAAAACAAACCTCCTACAAGAACAAAGATTCACCTTGGATGGATCGCTTCTTGGCAATGGGCTTCAGCGTCCAAGAAGAAATTTCGGTCAGAAATTTCGGTCACATTTCAAAATTTCTTCTAGAGTATTGAAAAGTCTTGTAGTTGAGTTTGCCTCTTTTTCTCACCTTATATCTGACAGAGGGGGAATTGATGGTCATTTGTTAGAAAATTATATATTACGGAGCAATGGAACACATAAAATATTGCAGAAATATAAACACAAAACATGCATAAAACAAGAGAGACACAGATATATGTGGTTCACCCAGTTTGGGCTACATCCACCTCGAACAGCCAGTCCTTCCTTTCTATTATCCAGCAAAATGAAGAGACACAACCTACAGTAGATCCGTTGTAATATCTTTTGTTTTCTCTCATAGTCTCACCTCTCTGCTTCTCGCTCAGAGAATACACATATATTACACAGACTCAATACAATACCCTCATACAAAAAGAGGGGTTGCCTTCTAGGGCAAAAAACCCTAAACTAAACATAAGTTCTACCGTCAGATCATCCACCTAATGAACGGCCTAGATTGACTAGAAATTACTATACTTTTACAAGGCAATTTTACATTTATTTTTAGCTTCGGGGGACCGCTGACCCCCAGACCCCCCAGCCGGGGGGGATCAGCCCCCCCGAACCCCCGCGGGCGGGGACAAGTCCCCCCCACTCCCCCCCCCCCCGCGGTGGAAGGGTGTTTACAAACTTCCTGGGTATACATTCTGGCTTAAAACAAAGACCTCTGAACAATCATGCTCACCACACAAACAAATCTCCCACTTGGAGAATGATTGTAGCAACTCCACCACTGCTTCATTTGCTGGACAATGGGACTCCTCTTTGGACCTGGTTGTTTCTCATTCTCATCGTCATCCTTGAAGACCAATTGGAAATTGAAATATTCTTCAGTTTCTCCCTCGTTTACAACTTTGTTAGCATATCTGCAGATTCTGGCTAGTGTGTATCTTTTCCAGCTTCAACTCTCCATCTTCCAACACTGATCGTATGAAATGGTACTTAAGTTGTATGTGTTTAGTCTTGGAATGAAATGCTGAGTTCTTTGCAAGATGAATGGCACTTTGGCTATCACTGTATAATGTGCCCATATCATGTTCCTTAACCAATTCACCCATAAACCTTTGTAACCAAATCATTTCTTTACTAGCCTATGTAGCAGCAACATACTCTGCTTCTGTTGTTGAAAGTACAACAACACTTTTGATTTTTGAAACCCAACTGACAGCGGTTCCACCAACAGTAAATACATATCCTTTAGTGCTCCTCCTGTTATCTTTGTCACCTGCCATATATGCATCAACATATCCCTGTAGAGAAATGTTTGCACCACCAAAGCATAATGCTTGATTTGTGGTACCTTTCAAATATCTGAGAATCCATTTCACTGCCATCCAATGTTCCTTTCCTGGATTGTTCATGTACCTACTTACAACTCCCACTGCATGTGCAATATCAAGCCTTGTGCAGACCATTGCATACATTAAGCTTCCAACTACTGATGCATATGGAACTTTAGACATATAATCCATGTCTTCTTGGGTCTTTGGACACATTTCCTTACTAAGTTTGAAATGGCTAGAAAAAGCTATACTAACTGGTTTTGCATTGTGCATATTAAATCTTTTCAACACCTTATGTATGCACTCATTCTAAGACAATGCTAACTTACGATTTTTCCTATCTCTAGTGATTCTCATACCAAGGATTTGTTTTGCAGCTCCAAAATCCTTCATTGCAAATGAATTTGCCAACTTTCTTTTGAGCACATTTATTTCCTGCATGTTAGACCCTGCAACAAGCGTGTCATCTACATACAATAACAATATAATATAGCTGCCATCATTTTGATTTTTCAGATAAACACAATGATCAGAGTGACATCTAGTATAACCTTGTTCAGACATAAACTTGTCAAATTTTAGATACCACTGCCTTGGAGCCTGTTTTAAGCCATGCAAGCTCTTGTTCAACCTGCACACTAGTTTCTCCTTCCCTTTCGCTTCATATCCTTGTGGCTACTGCATATATATATCTTCCTCCAAATCCCCATGGAGAAAGGTTGTCTTTACATCTAACTGCTCAAAATGCAAATCTTCAACTGCCACTAGACTTAAAATAGTTCTGATTGAAGTCATTTTAACAACAGGAGAAAATATTTCATCAAAATCAATACCTTTCTTCTATGCAAAACCCTTCACCACAAGTCTAGCTTTGTACCACTATTTTCCTCCATCTTTTTCCTTCAGCCTGTAAACCCATTTATTCTTCAATGTAGTTTTTCCTGCAGGCAACCTGACTAAGTCCCAAGTCTGTTTATGCATCAAGGAATCCATCTCTTCTTCCATGGCTACCTCCCACTTCTTCCTGCTTTCAACCTACATTGCTTCTTCATAACATTCAGGTTCACCAGAATCAATCAACAATAAATAATATAATGAAGGAGAGTATCATTCAGGGGGTCTACTTATCCTGGTAGATCTTCTAACACCACTTTCAGGTGTTTGGGGTGCCTGTTTTCAGTAATTTCATCAAGGACTGCATATTCCTTGTTTTCTTTTTCCTGTTTTTTTTCCTGCAACTGATTCTTATACAAGACCTTTTCATTGAATATTACATCTCTTCTCCTAATGATTTTGTGATTTTAATAATCATATAAGCGATAACCAAAATCATTAACACCATATCCAATAAAGGTACATATCTTTGACTTTGCCTCAAGCTTTGTTCTATTTTCTTTATCAATATGGATAAAGGCCTCACAACCAAAAGTCTTTAAAAAAGAGTAGTTTACCTTTTTACCTGTCCATGCTTTCTCTGGAACCACCATCCAAGGAACTTGAAGGCCCTCTGTTTATTAGATAAACAGCAGTATATACAGCATCTGCCCAAAACTGTAAAGGAAATCCTACGTGCAATCTCATGCACCTTGCACGCTCCATGATTATTCTGTTCATCCTTTGTGACACACCATTTTCTTGCGGTGTTCTTGGAACTGTCTTCTTTCTACGAATTCCATGCTCTGAACAATACCTATCAACTCTTTGCTACAATATTCACCTCCATTGTCTGATCTAAGACACTTCAATTTCTTTCCTGTCTCAATCTCAACCAAAGCTTTCCATTTCTTGGAAGTACCAAATACATCAAATTTATTCTTAATACAATAAATCCAAGTTTTTCTAGTTGCATCATCAATAAAAGTAACATAATAATGAGAGCCACCAAGAGATGATACTTGAGCAGGTCCCCATACATCTGTATGCACAAGCTCTAATTTTTCGCTCTTCCTTTCTTTCCCAACTCTAAGAAATCTGACTCTCTTCTGTTTTCCATAAATGCAATTCTCACGGAAGTCCAAATCAACATTCTTCAAACTTGGCAAAAAATTCCTTGAGTGAAGAATCTTCATCCCCTTTTCACTCATGCGTCCGAGCCTATGATGCCATAATGTTGCATCTGCTCCTTTGGAAGTTAAAGCATTAACAGAGTTAGAAATGCCATTGCATAAATATAATGTACCAACCTTTTTGCCTTTTGCTATTACCAGGGCTCCTTTGGTGACCTTCCAAGCTTTATCTGTGAAAGTTGTCACACAACCTTCACCGCCTAACTGCTCTGTTGAAATCATATTTTTCTTTAGATCTGGAACATGCCTCCTTTAGTAGCCATTGGTTTCCATTCTGCTGTTTTACAAGAACCTTACCCATTCCAACAATTTTATAGGGTTTATCATCACCCAAACAAACTTGCCCAAAATCTCCTTGAACATAGTCATGAAAGTATTTCTTATCAGGTGTGGCATGGAATGAGGCCCCTGAATCTACCACCCAGGAATCAGTAATATTTTTGAAAGAAAGAATCAAAGCATCTTGTAACACCTCACCTGTCACATTTGCTTCATGATTGTTTTCTTGTTGTGCATCTCCTTCTTTTCCCTTCCGAGATCTACAGTCTTTCTTTAGGTGTCCTTTCTTTCCGCATTTCCAGCACACTATCCCCAATCTAGACTTGGATCTTTCCTTGATTTACTGCGATATCCTGAGCTCTTTCCTCTTTCCATTTTTCTTCCCCTAGACTTTGCACTCAAAGCATTACTCGATGTCTCACCAGAGCTTTTCTGTCGCATTTCCTCACTAAGGATAGCACCGACAACATTATCAAACTTTAAAGTACTAGATCCAAAAATAGAGTTACTAATGGCCATTACTAAACCATTCCAACTTTCTGGCAATGAGCACAAGAGTAACAGAGCTCTAACTTCATCATCAAATTTTGCCCCTACAGAACATAACTAACTTGTAACAGTATTAAAATCATTTAAATGGTCTGCAACAGATCCACCTTCCGACATATTCATATTAAATAACCGTTTCATAAGAAATACCTTGTTTGAGGCCGAGGGTTTTTCATATAGTTTCTCCTATGCCTTAATCAAACCCTCTCTCGTTGTTTCCTTCTAAATGATGAAGGCGACCAACGCTGCGAGGCACAACCGTATTGTTCCGAGTGCCTTTCTATCGAGAAGGTTCCATTCTTCATCTGCCATACCCGTTGGCATCTTTGTTTTTCCGCCCAACGGTAGGTACAAATCTTTCTGATACAGATAATCTTCCATCTGCATCTTCCACAGTGAGAAGTTTTGGCCGTTAAATTTCTCGACCCTAAACTTACCATCTTCCGCCATTACTCCCACTTGAATGAGGAACCCTTCTTTCCTGCGATTTTATCAGCCAAATAGATCTTCGGCTTTGATACTAGTTGTTAGAAAATTATATATTACAGAGCAATGGAACACATAAAATATTGCAGAAATATAAACATAGAAAATAAATAAAACAAGAGAGACACAGATAGACGTGGTTCACCCAGTTTGGGCTACATCCACCCCGAACAGCCAGTTCTTCCTTTCTATTATCTAGAAAAATGAAGAGACACAACCTACAGTAGATCCGCTGTAATATCCTCTATTTTCTCTCACGGTCTCACCTCTCTGTTTCTCGCTCAGAGAATACATATATATTACATAGCCTCAAATAAAATGCCCTCATACAAAGAGAGGGGTTGCCTTCTAGGGCAAAAAACCCTAAACTAAACATAAGTTCTACCGTCAAATCACTTGCCTAATGAACGGTCCAGATTGACTAGAAATTACTATACTTTTACAAGGCAATTTTACATCTATTTTTAGCTTCGAGGGCACTGCCCCCGAAACCCCCACCGGGGGACCATTGGCCCCCAAACCCCCTAGCCGAGGGGGATCGGCCCCCTCGAACCCCCGCAAGGGTGACAAGTCCCCCCTATACCCTCCCCCCCCCCGCATGGAGGGGTGTACAAACTTCTTGGGGTATACATCCGGCTGAAACAAAGACCTCTGAACAATCATGCTCCACATTCAACAATGGCAATGCCCAAATTGTTGATTAGACTTGACTAAAGATGGTATTTCAATGAAACATATTTGTGTATTAGTTAGTTATTGGAATTGATTTGATGGGTGACGAGGAGTATGGCTTTTGAGGAATGGCCCAATACATTTTCAACCATGTGTATAGCAATGCTTATATATTTGTTAGTATATATCGTAGAGATTGTAGTCCGTGAATGATTCATTGAAGCTTCTAAAATTGCGGTACCATGAGGGAGATAATATAATGCCAATTTGCGCATGAATATTGGATCAACAATCCCATTGGTTAAAAAATAAATGTTGGTAAGGAATCAAACTCATGCAAATCATGGTGATATAGATTCAATTGGGGAAGCCCTTCTGAATCATAACATGACCTTCTCAAATTGGTAAAGGTGTCCATGCTCCATTTTCAACATTTCCCACTAAACTATCACACCATTCTCGTAGACTAACCCAACTAATAATAACATTACTACACTCCCATTATATTTTTTGAAGTCAAATTCATACTTGGTCATTTCGTGGTAATACATCTCAATCCAATTGAAGTCAAAATATATAACACACAACACAACAAATTCATGACTCTCCGATTATGATTTAGAGCAATATTTGTGATGGGATTACATTAGTTTGAAATGGGATTCATCTTATTTATGATTTATCATGGAGGATTAGTCCATCTCAACTCACATGGATGGTTTTGAAATTCAATGTCCCAATTAAATGAATGAATTAGAAATTGGATTTAGTTACATGAGTAATGGGTGTATTTTAATGTAGGATTTAGTAACAATGAATCAAATGCTCTCGCCAGATGTAAGAGCGATTTTATAGAAGAATCATAGTTTCATGGATATTTGAAAGAAGATTTATTATAATAACTATTAATAGAATAACGTGTAAAAGAGCACTATCATAAATTGGTGCAGTAAGAGATGATTTGTAGGGATGTTTGAAGTTGTCGAGGTATAAGTATTTCTAACCTATGATGGTTTGTAGGGATGTTTGAAGTTGTTTAGGTATAAGTATTTTGAACCCATGTTACTTCCCATGTGTATTGATTTTTATTTAATTTAACTTTTTCTTTTGTTGAGGTGTTTTTGGATGGCAAATTATTGGGAATGCATTTGTATATGTGAAGACATGTGTTGATGGTAGGCAAATTATTGGGTATGCCTTTGCATATGCAAAGACTTGTGTTGATGTCGAAAAATAATTGGGTATGGATTTGCATATGTGAAGACGTGTGTCGATGGTTTGCAAAGTATTGGATATGCATCTAATTAAAATACACGATTGTATGTATGAAAAACTTAAGTAGATATGCAAATACATGAATAATTATTGACAATATGTAAAAGGTTTAAATAAGCATACTTCAATAAATTGTTTTTTCTTATTTATTATTGTGTTTGCATATTCCAAATTGGACAATAGGTTTATAGGTTTCAAATTCTAATAATCGCTTTGTCATATATATTTCGTTCTTGTTATTATTGCCATTGGATATACGTTGGATTGCTATCATGTTAAAAGTTGCTATTTTATAAAGGATTATCAATATGAATTGCAAGGGATAAAATTTTGTTTCGTTGGTTTATATTGAGATTAATTGTACAAGTCTATCCATTAATTTTAGTAATATATATCATAGAACAACTATTATTATAGAAAGCATGCATTGTAGAATATAGATTAACATGTTAACTTAGGATTAAAAAACAAAGTGCTAAATTTATGTATGACTCACTTTTGCACCAATATTTTTACAGAGAAGCATGTATATCAAATAGAAGAACTCCCGGGACGTACTGCGAACTCAATGAGAAAAACCAACCCGAGGCCAACAAACTGAGCAAGCATTGTGAGTGAGATTATTGATATTTTGTAATAGTTTTGATTAAAATTAACCAAACATGTATATTTATTTTTCGTTTTTATTATAATTGACATTGTTTTTTATTTAGTGAATATTTTATATTATATTAAAAAAGACATGTGTCAACTCTAATTTGGGCATGAAAGGAATTACACATATTCCTCACATCTGGTTGTAGAGTGTGCCTCTTGGTGTAATAAGGGAAATCAATAGAAGTTTCCCCTATGGAATATCGTGAATAAAATTTATAATTCCTTGGGAACTTCATCTCCTCTCTTGAAAAATGGGAAACTAAAATGTATAATTTTTTTTTCTCTGTAAAGAATACCTATTATATTATGTACAGTGGGTAAATTACATCCATGATAACAAGATGCCCAAGGCCTTCAGTGGCGCTGTGGGCTTGACTTTTACAGGACAAAACATGCCCAGACAGGGGCTTTACTGCTGTGCAGAGACATCAACAGTTAATCATTGAAGAATAGACAAAACCTCGACAATTCCAGAACACCCACGCAGGGGCACGAAAGCTGCCTTAAACCGCCCTCGCAGGGGCTCGAAAACTAACTTGAACCACCCACGCAGGGGCTCAACTGCTGCCTTGGACCGCCCACGCAGGGGCACAAAAAACTGGCATGAACCGCCCACGCAGGGGCTCAACTGCTGCCTTGGACAGCCCACGCAGGGGCACAAAAAACTGGCATGAACCGCCCACGCAGGGGCATGGGAGCAAAAACGTAAACATCCCGCATTGGGGTATCAGACTATTAAAACCTGGACTCGATATAACCAAAACATACCCAAAGACAGAATCAAGACCAGAAAGAACTAGAACAAAACCTGAGCAATGTGGGGTGAGGAAGAGGTGGTCCAGCTGAGGGCTATTCTGGTGGCTTCTCCTCCACCACTTCGCACCAGACGTATCTTTCCTGTAGTGCTTCCCAGTCCTCCTCATCGTTTTCCTTGGTGGTCGTGGTTTCCTGAGCCAAAGGGCTTTTAGGAGCCTGCCCCGACGTCGCCGCTGGTGGCTGTTTTTCTGCCCCCTAGCCACCCACTGGGGATTTTCCCATGCTGCTTGCGCCTTCATCTTCATCAGGTTCTTCGAGAAAAAGGACTGAAACGTGGGCATTGATGCGTGGCCTATCCTGCATGCTGCCAAAAGAGAATATGGCAGACCCGAATGCTGGAGCAGGGGCAGGCTCCGCCTCAGAATCGCCCGTGTCCAGGATCTGGCTGGCCTGAATGGGGGTGGCCTGAACTCCTTTGTGGCAGCGGCATCGACAGCATTGCACCCGCGGTCGATCAGCTGGAGGGTGAGCTGGCCTTCCACGAGCTGGTCCTCTGCGACGAAACATAGCTGCAGGGGCAGGTAAGGATGCAGAAGCAGTGATAGCTCTGCGCCCCACAGTCCAGAGCCCCCTTCGAATAGTGCCCTCACAACACTCAATGTTAATCCTGGAAATGTTACCCACAGACCTGGATACCTGAACGAGGAAGCAGCAGATGAGCGTCTAAGCACCATGATCCAGCCGACCTCCCTTAAAATGAACCCAAATCGCCGTAGCTGTATTCTGCCTACTTGCCATGGTGACATAACCCGCATTGATGGCCTGCCGCCTTCCCTGAGTTGTAATTCCATGGCGGTGGGGAGAGGCGTTAATGCAAAGCTTGGGCATGGGATGGAACATGGCTTCCCTGTGGCTCTGTGCTGACAACTGTCTCGTCACCCGCATCCGGGGTAAAATGTATAATTACCCAAAATGCCTATAACAATTATTTTAAGGACTTTTAGTTAGATAAAAAATTACATGTTTCTAAGTTTATAAATTTTTTAGAAAAGCTAATTTAAAAATCATATCTTAATTAATTTTGATTTTCATGAAACTTTGTTACTCAATATGGGGGCCATAATTTCAAATCTAAACATCCTATCAAACGTGATGGTTTTGACAACCTAGATACTTGTTTTGACAGTTTTATTGAAATATGGAAGTTCTAAAATTTTCCTAATCATAGAACAAATCACCCCATGATAGACAATTTTCCCATCAAAATTTATCCTCATTAGAATTATTAGCATCTTGGTTCTTCCTCTACATCTCTAGCACATTGTTGTCTTTAACTATGAACTTGGGATTCAAATCATATGTGTAACAAGGTGTCAATAAAATGGTCTTGTTGGCAAGTTTCACCAGGACCATTGTGAACTTTAAGGTCTCCATTCGATTATTTCCATAAATCATGACTAGTTTTCCTCGTGGTAGTAGTTTCCCAATGAATTAAATAGTTAGCAAGTGACACATGAAGGATTTTCCCAATAGAGTCCAATAGCTAGTATGATCCATGCCCTTGTTTTCAAGGGGCATTGATTTCTTGCCTAAAGGATAGGAGTTGGTCTACACCGCCACTATGCGTTTTTTCCCATGGTCAGATATGGTTAAGAATATATCTACTTTGGCTGACTAAAAATGTCAAGTATAGCTTTTAAGAATTACAACCACCTCGATGGATCTTCCTTAGGATTCAGGTGACAAAACCTCCTTCCTATTTTCTCATTCCCCAAGTTAAGAAAATCTTGTACCAATGAACTAGTATTAATTCTCTCATGTTTTTAAGTTAATTGATGATGGACATTTTTATTGACGGTTGAATTTTTTTATGTTAGCACAATTTTTCATTAGTATTTTCGCCAAGGATTCACATTTACACGAGTAGAAATTGGGATTGCACTCAATGATTGCGAGGAAGGAAGAGTTGTTACAAGGAGCAACTATTGGTGAAAATGCATTCCCTCATCTCCATTTTCGATGTAGTGTTTTCCAACAAGGACAACTATATAGAATGGTCTAGAAATATCAAACACACTCATTTTCAATGGTTTATGGGATGACATATGTGAAGGAAAGACAATGGACCTAAGAAGGCTACATTAGATATGAAGCTAGCCATATGGAAGAACAAAGATAATAAAGCCTATGCTTTGACTACCATAGTAGTATGTGAATAGGTGAGCCATCATATCATTTCCATTACATATTCTTATTGAACTTTAAAAATATTGAATAATTTGTATGACTCACACTCAAAATTGGAGCTTGTGCAACTACTGGTAAAACTCTTCAACCTAGAGTTGAAAAATGATGACCCCATGGCATTGGCTTTTGAGATGAAATCCATCATGCGTGACATAGATTCCATTGAAGTAAACATAGAACTTTCTCTCATATCCTTCATCAAGGTCCTCTATCCTACATACTCTAACTATCTTGAATCCCTACAAACTAGTGACCAACTATAGTTTATTACATTTGAGTCCTTGGTGGATAAGGTTACAAGCCATGATAAACTTTGAGGGAATATGAATAAAGATACTCAACCCCATAAAGAAACCATATTCCACACTCTTAATCAAAATAATCAATCACATGATTCTTCTAGAGGAGAAAATAGTAAAAGATGACGTGGAAGAAAGAACTTCAGATGCAAGAGGGGTAAACACAACCATGGAAAGAGACCCAATCTTCACTATGTCTATTGTGGTAGAAATGGACATGGTGTATCAACATTTAGAATCCCTTGGGAGAATATGAATGACAAATAAGAGAAAAAATAAGGCATAGGTAAAGCACCTTATCTAGCGAGAGGTAAGGCACAAAATTTTTCTCTTTTCATTGTAATATTGGAGTAAATGAAGATTTGTTTCATATGTAGTTTGCTTCTTGGAGAGATGCTTGGTTTCTTGACATTGGTGAAACATGCCACATGACCATATGGGGAGAATTATTTGAGGATTTTAGTGACAACATAGATGGCATAATGTATTTTACAGATAAATCAAGCCTCAAACCAACAAAACTTGGCATCATCAAGCTTAAATTATCTAGATTCCCCTATTTTGTTTTTCTTGGTGTACTCTATCTTCTAAAGTAATGAAGAAATATATTGTCTCTTGTGCACATTCATTAGCAAGGCCACTTCATTCCCATATTTTGTGGAAAAAATACAAATAAGTATGTCTTTTGAAAACATGGTTTTCATGACTGGAGTGGAGGATGAAGATTACTAGAGTTGAAATGGGCATCTACTCATACACTAAATTCTATATACCTCTCCCATCATGATGGAGGTTATTTTCATCTATTATTCTATGGCATGCTAGATTTATACATATCAATTATAACACCTTCTGTCATTGAAAAATAATGGTGTTTCTAGTTTTCCAAGTATTCTAGGAAACTGAAGCAAAGTGATGCTTGGATCATTGGAAAGAACAACGAACAATTCTTTCATGATTCCACATCTAGAGCATGTAGAAGAATTGGACTAACACATTCTATTTTTTCCCTATGCATTCTCCATATTCTAATGGTAATAAATATATGATGACTTTGATTGATGATTGCACCGAGATATGTTAGTTGTACTTATTGAAAAATGCATCTCAAGAATTTTGAAACTTTTAAAATTTTCATGTATGGGTACAAAATGAAGAATATTCACATATTAGATCTCTCTTGTAGTGATAATACAAGAGAATTTATATATCTAATGAATGTGAAAACTATCTTCACCAACATGTGATTCAACATCAAACCACAATTTCATACAATGACCAACAAACTGGTGTACATGAAAGAATGAACAAGATTATCTTGAATATGGTTCACTTCATGATATTTTTCAAAATTGTAAAGTTGATGTTTTGGGATAATGCAATTCTACGTGTTATCTCTATGAAAAATAAGTGTCCATATCATGCTCTTAAGTATAAGACTCCTTACAAAATGTGGTATGCTCGCATTGCTTCAGTGAGGCATCTCAGGGTATTTGGTTCCACCTACCATGCCTTGACTACTAAGGAGAAAATAAACAATCTTGGTGAAAGGAGTTTAAAGTGTTTCTTCTTGAGGTATTCAAATACCACCAAGGTATATCATCTTTACAATGTGACAAACAAGAAATTTGTTCTTTCTAGAGTTGTAATTTTTCTTGAATCGTCCAAGATTAACAACATTGTTGAGTATAGTTTGGTTGTTTGGGTCGATTCACTCATGTAAAAAACATACAATGAATTTTATAATGAGATTCCACGTCTTGAAGGGGGTATCCCTATCTTGGATGAATCTCTAGATTATCCTTTTGAAGCACAATCTCCCCCTCATGAAGTTTCATTTGCTTCATCAGACCAAGAAGGTCCTTTGAATGATGCGATTGAGAGGATTGGAAGGTTGAATCATGACGTAGAACCATAGTAATCAATGGAGCAACCTAGACCATATTAGAAAGGTCAACCCAAGTGGCTCATCAAAACACTTGAAAGTATTCAACCTCATGAGGCTGGAAAATAGGAAATAGAGGTTCCACCATACAAGACATAAGTGATGTAGATAACTCCAATTCAAGTGATGTAAATGATATGTATGTTTGATATGATTATGAATTGAATTTATCTACTACTTTTAAAGCAAATTCCTTTGAAGAAGCTACTACTCATGATGAGTGGAAAGAAGTGGTGCATAAGGGGTATGATGTTCTCATAAAAAATGGGACATGGAAGTTGGTGGACCCTTTATTCCGAACCGAACCAATTGGATGTAAGTGGGTCTATAAGAATAAGTACAAATTGTATGGATCACTTGACAAGCAAAAACATAGGGTCATGGAAAAAGGATATACGAAAAAAGAAGGTGTTGAGTATTAAGAAATTTTTTACCCCACAAGAAAAGGGGCCACCATTTGAACTCTCTTTGCCTTGGTAGCACAAAACATATTGAAAGTCCATCAAATGGATGTGGATACTACTTTCGTGAATGTAGACTTAAAATATAATGCCTTCATTTCTCAACCAAAAGGTTTTGTTGTGAAGGGACAAAAAATGAAATTATACAAACTCATCAAATCCTTATATGGATTGAAGTAAGAATTGCGAGCTTGGTACAAAAAGTTAATCAGAACATTCTATAATTTAATTTCAAACACATTAATCTTGATAAACTTACCTATTGGAAGATGAAACCAAGAGTCATCACATTGTATTCAGGAAGGTTTCTCATTAATATAATTACATAGAAGTGGAGTTATTCCCTCAACTTGACAATTTTGTAGTAGACATTGAAACTAGAATTGAAAAATAAAGTACAAAATTGAAGGAGATTTCTTCACTACTTCTCATTCAATGCTCCCAAGAAGAGGCCAAAGAGAGTTGTAGCCACTGTCATACTCATCCACAAAATGTCATACTTGTTAGTTAGTTTGAAGAAACCAAAAGAAATGTGTAGCTACTTATCCATCGGCATCATAAAATAATTATGCAATTACTAGGGGTTGAACCCATAATAGAGAATAATAATTTTGTAATTACTTTGGTACAAATCCACAATCGAGAATAGTTAGAATCATTAACAAGCCATTAGCAATATCCATATAGATGTGGATTTATTGAATGTGCCATTGGCCATGAAGGAAATTCAGTTACAATATAGGTAAATCCCATTTGTAACAAAGTAGAGAGAATGCTTAGGGAGAGGAAGAATGGGTGGAATGGTACCAATGAGAAGATAAGGATCATTATCTCAAAGAACAAATGAAAGGGATCGAGATGGGGTAGTTTCAGAGTTGGTCTCAGTTATAGGGCAAATAAAGGTTTTTTCCATGGTCGATTTGTAGAACGACTCAATCAAAGGTGAGAAGTTTTTGGGTTTCGTCTGAACAACATACTGCTCCATCCCCGATCTTCAAGGTATGTCTAAGATATCCCGTGGATATTTATGATTTCTATAGGAGTCTGGTATTGGCTTTGCTCCACCCTATTTTGACTCTGTCTTCGAATGATTGGTTTCTAGGTTTGATAGCATGTTTATAAATTGCCTCATGCACTCTATACTCTGTCACATTTTACTTATCTTTGTTATTGCTCTCTATATTCTCTTTTGTATATATGTAACCCATTTCCAACCTCTGTAACATCGTCCATATGCCATCCCGACCTGATTCATTTAGAACCACTTGGTTAGCCTTCTTCACTGAGGAAGAACCTTGTCTATTCTTTAATGTTTTTTCTTCCATCTGGGAATGTTGGCCATGCATCTGCCATATAACCCGACCTTGCAAAAAAATTGGCTTCCAGGTATGTAATTATTGGATATCCTACTATGGTTGTTATTGCTACTGTTGCAGCTAAGAACTTGTAATTTTCTCCACCTTTTGTTTTGCTCCTGCCTGAATTGGTCATTCGGCTCTGGTCTCTTGCTGGTTACATTTTTCTGGTATCAGAATTGTTCTATTCTTGACCGATTTGTATTGTTTTGAGGATAGTAGGTGGAATTTACTATTGGGATCGCATCACACTGCCAACACCTATTTGTCAGACACTTCCCCATGTGCTCCGGGATCCTCATACATCACCCCTTTAATATGGTTTTATTCCCCATGTCAGTATCAGCCTTTTTGCCCAATTTGGATGATCTCCTGACGACGTACTTCATGTTTGGTGGTATGTGGGTTTATTCTCCACTCATGTCTTTCCCTTGTGAACATTCCTTCCGGTCCTCGAGGGGTTCATAGTTATTTCAGGACCCGGTTTATATCATTTCTCAGCTACCCACCTGTACTTCCTCATTTTTTGCTGACAAACAGTGCTTTGGGATCTATTTGTGGTCTTTTCGTGCTTTGTGGTGTTATGGCGGGTCACTACTCTGACTCATCTTCCAACGAGGCCTTTATTTGGGCCACGATGGATGTTGAGTCACTCCTTCTGCAATCTATTGGTGCTGACTACTGGGGTGGCCCACGTTCATTGGATACTTGGCACAACATACTAGGTGATGCTCGTATGCCAGATGGCGACCATGTGTCCCTCTTTTTGCGTGGTGGCAAACATGCTACATAGGGACAACGTTCCAAACACAAGCAATGTTCAATTAAAACCACCTCCCCGCCACTTGCATTATCTTTGGACAATGTTGTTCTAATTGACAGGATTAATGGTCTATAGAAGCGTGCTCTCATAGGAAGGTGGTACTTCTCAGACGTTTCTGACCCAAACATGAGACACTGGGTTGAGAAGAAGTGGAAATCAATGCTCGGCTACATGCTGATTGTCATGAGGCTTTTCAAAGGTTGGTATAGTTTCCATTTTCTAAGTCAGGAGGACTTGGAAAAAATCAAATATGTGCCATGGATTAATGGGAATAGATTCCTGGCACTACATCGCTGGTAAATTGGATACAATTCTCTCCACAACACACCACAAAAAAAGCTCATCTGGGTGAAATTATCAGGTTTGCTAATTGAGCTATGGACGAAACCGGTCCTTATGGATATTGGTAATGCAATTGGAAAATTCATTTATGTCGATCCTCAATGCTTGGGGGATCTGGAAGCGGGTGGCTTGGATCCTGATTGAAAAGGAATACCGTGGCGGCTTTCCTCCCATATATATTTGTCTTGGGCTGAGACTCAACTATCATAGAGACTGGACTTTTGGGGGGTTCCTTTCCGGCGTTCACTCTGTCACCACATTGGACATCTATTAGCACAATGTCCACATCGGTTGGGAGGACGATTACATGGAAAGCCTTTCTCTCGCGCAATTCTGAAGTCTCATCACGGGGGAGGTCGTCCTACACAACACTTTGGTCATGGATTTTTTAGTCGACAACATTCAGGTATTCCCCTTGGCTCCTATCCCCCTCGCTCTCAACTCTAGACTTTTCTCTAAGTGGTTCATCACCTATTCTGGTTCCTTCTTCCCCATTATCTTCACTGAAGTCTGATTTCCCCCCTCCTTCTAGTCCTTTTATACACTCCTGTAAACCCTCTTCTAGATCAATCCACCATGGCTCGGAAGACCCGCCACCTTTCTCAGCTCCATACCCATTCCATGACTTACCCGCCACCTTTCTCGGCTCCATACCCATCCCACGACTTAGCCTCCACTACCCAAATCATGTACATTCCATCTTCATCTCCTTCCATTTTTTCTAACAAGAATAAGGGGCCTAGGATAGGTGTAACTCTGACCAACTCGCCACTCGACTCACCTACCAACTCAGTGGGCAGTGACCAGGACTTTTTTCTCAATAAAAAAGCATTGGACTTGCAGACCCTTATAATCCACAAACCATTTGGCTCCCCTACCCCCCACATCAGCCCTACTTTTACTGGTAACATCACTATCAGGTGTAAACAAAACCGAGGATGTCGGCATTTTAGAGGACGTCCTAGGCCTAATCCTCTTACCTCCCCAATGGACAGATTTTTGGTTAATGTGCCTATTGCTGACATAACCCCCTCACGAGCCCTTAGAGCACGACTGCCCGAGCATACATCCCCATGACTTTCATTTTGTCACTAAACATACGGGGTTTGGGGGTTGCCCCGAAATATTAGGCCCTTAAGAGTCTTTTCTCCTCTCTTCACCCATATATCATTCTTCTGCAATAACCCATGCACTTTGTTCCACAGGTTGCACAATATTTCAGGAAAATTCTCCTGGAATGGTGTTTAGTCAATTTAGTGTTATCTAAATTGCTAGTATTAATTGTCAACCCGGGGTTCGTAAACTGATGAAGTGTGATGCACTATATGTGCTTAGTTAACCTCTTTCTTACTTCGTTGTTTTATAAGGTTATAATGTTCAACTCTTCCTAACCTTCTACTTTCAACATATAGTACTATGTTAAGCACGATTAAGAATAAGTCCAAAAAGTAATCAAGCTCTAAGGTTACAAGTAAGAAAAACCGCTTTAAAGACCAGTTATAATGTTCAACTCTTCCTAACTCCCTGCTTCAACATACCATACTATGTAAACACGATTAAGAAGTAGTTAGAAATAAGTCTAGAAAGTAATCAAACTTTAAACTTGCAAGGAAAGAGCTTGAAAGAAATAACTTGAAATGAAACTAAAAGCAAAGAACTTGAAATGACTTGAAAGTAAATGACCACAATCCAATGGCATTAGTCTCTATCCATACTGCTGCAAATAAAAGAAATAAGAAAATCACTTCAAGGATTGTTGTTAATGATGATCTCCTTCTAACTCCCTGCTTCTACCGCATAGTATTGCATAAAACACGATTAGAAGGTAGCTGAAGACAAATCCAAGAATTGATAAAAACTCTAATCTACTCTATTTGACAAATTGTAACACTACTAAGCCTTTTCCAACATACTGCTTCCTACATATGTGATTATGTGTAACAAGTGGAAAAAGTGTTAGTATCACAAGCCAAGTCTACTCAAATACAAGCTGCAATTAATCAATGTTCTGTTCTCTTGAAAAATAAGCTATTCATGATAAAGAGAGCATAAATTAGTTAGCATCCAACTTGCAAAACTACACTAAAACTAGTCTAGAAAAATAGAGTGAAAAGGGCAGCACTATGAATAAGACAACTGCAACTACCATTAGATATTAAAGCAAATACAACACAATCCCGGGAGAAAATAAAATGCAATAATTCAAACTGTACAAGGCAGGGGCCCCCTTCTACCTATAAAATCAAAGCATACTTAAAATTGCATGAATGAAAAAAGCAATATTTACAAAATGAAATCTAATCTACTTACATCCTAATGTGCTCCATGACATCTACTTCACATCTCCTTCCATGTTGAGAACATCAAAGCTTTATTCAATTTCTTCAAAAGTGCAAAGTACAAAAGCTTTCAAAAGCCATGAGACTAAAAAGAGACTCAAAAGAGACTCTCATAAGCTAAGCTTAAGAACTAACTAATGAAGGAGAGAGATCTCCTATTTATACAAAAAGATGAGAGCCTTCTCATTAATGATAATCCATGAATCTCTCCCTCTACCTCTAGAGTCCTAATCAAAATAGGAACTGATAAGACACATGTCTTTTAGAGTTACAATACAATTAGGAGATGTGACACATATCCTCATGATCCCATGATTCTTTCCAACCAAATCCGAATTTGGCCT